>CAUYON010069510.1:0-36018 GCA_963573935.1 Arctocebus calabarensis | reverse complement strand
TGGGCTTCATATACAATCTGAAATATTTTCATCCAACTGTTCGACATAAGCTTCTTGGTATTTTCTCATTTATTGTGTGAAAACATTGTGTTCAGCATTCAGTAGGTTTCACCTGACCCTTCTAAGATGCACCATAAGTGTGATCCCACCCTTTACCCTCTCTCCACTTACCCTTCCCCTCCCCTTCCTCCTTTACCCCTTTCTCCGTCTTCTTGTGCAATAATTGGGTTGTAGCCTTCGCATGGAAGCTATAAATTTGCTTGATACTAGGGCTGGATACATTGGATACTTTTTCTTCCATTCTTGAGATACTTTGCTAAGAAGAATGTGTTCCAGGTCCAGACATGTAAATATGAAAGAGGTAAGGTCACCATCTTTTTTAAGGCTGCATAATATTCCATTTTATACATGTACCACAATTTATTAATCCATTTGTGGATTGATGGGCACTTGGGCTTCTTTCCATGACTTAGCAATTAAGAATTGGGATGCAAGAAACAATCTGGTGCAGATATCTTTGTTGTAATGTGATTTTTGGTCTTCTGGATATATACCAAGTAAAGGAATTTTAGGATCAAATGGCAGGTCTATTTTTAGATCTCTGAGTGTTCTTCAAACGTCTTTCCAAAAAGGACGTATTAGTTTGCATTCCCACCAGCAATGTAGAAGTGTTCCCATTTCTCCACATCCATGCCAACATCTCTGGTTTTGGGATTTCATTATGTGGGCTAATCTTACTGGAGTTAGATGATATCTCAAGGTAGTTTTGATTTGCATTTCTCTGATGATTAAGGATAATGAGCATTTCTTCATGTGTTTGAAGGCCGTGCGCTTGTCTTCTTTGGAGAGTTTCTTTTCAGTTCTTTTGCCCATCCTGAGATGGGATCTCTTGTTTTTTTCTTGCAATTACGTTGAAGTTCTCTATGTATTCTGGTTATTAAGCCTTTGTCAGAGGCATAACTTGCAAATACTTTCTCCCATTCTGAGGGCTGTCTGCTTGCAATATTTACTATGTTCTTGGCTATACATAAACTTTTTAGTTTGATCATGTCCCAGTAGTGTATTTTTGATACTGCTTCAATTGCCTGGGGGGGTCCTCCTCATAAAGTATTCGCCCAGGCCAATGCTTTCAAGAGTGTTCCCTGCACTTTCTCCTAGTATTTTTATAGTTTCATGTCTTAAGTTTAAATCTTTAATCCAGTGAGAGTCTATCTTCATTAGTGGTGAAAAGTGTGGGTTCAATTTCAGTCTTCTACAGGTGGCCAGCCAGGTTTTCCAAAACCATTTGTTAAATAGGGAGTCTTTTCCCCACTGAAAGTTTTTAATTGGCTTGTCAAAGATCAAATAGCGGTAAGTATTTAGGTTCATCTCTTGGTTCTCTATTCTGTTCCAAACATCTACCTGTTTTTGTGCCAGTACCATGCTGTTTTGATCACTACTGATTTATAGTACAGTCTCAGGTCTGGTAGCATGATCACTCCTGCTTTGTTTTTATTTCTAAGTAATGTGTTGGCTATTCAAGGTTTTTTCTGATTCCATATAAAATGAAATATTATTTTTTGAGATCTTCAAAAGATGACAATGGAGCTTTAATAGAAATTGCATTAAAATTGTATATTGCTTTGGGTAGTATGGACATTTTAACAATGTTCATTCTTCCCAACCATGAGCATGGTAGGTTTTTCCATTTGATACCATGTTCAGCAACTTCTTTTCTTAGAGTTTCATAGTTCTCTTTATAGAGATCTTTCACTTCCTTTGTTAGGTAAACTCCCAAATATTTCATCTTCTTTGGCACTACTGTGAAAGGAATAGAATCTTTGACTGTTTTTTTGGCATGGTTGTTGTTAGTGTATATAAAGGCTACTGATTTATGAGTGTTAATTTTGTAGCCTGATACATTGCTGTATTCCTTGATCACTTCTAAAAGTTTTATAGTAGAAACACTGGTGTTTTCCAGATATACAATTGCATCATCTGCGAAGAGTAAAAGTTTAATCTCTTCTGACCCTATGTGGATACCCTTGATCACCTTTTCTTCCCTAATTGCAATGGCTAAATCTTCCATTACAATGTTAAAGAGCAACGGAGACAATGGGCAACCTTGCCTAGTTCTTGATCTAAATGGGAATGGTTTCAATTTGACTCTATTCAATATGATATTGGCTGTGGGTTTGCTGTAGATAGCCTCTATCAGTTTAAGAAATGTCCCTTCAATACCAATTTTCTTTAGTGTTCTGATCATGAAGGGATGCTGGATATTATCAAAAGCTTTTTCAGCATCAATTGGGAGAATCATATGGTCTTTATTTTTTAATTTGTTTATGTACTGAATTACATTTATAGATTTATGTATATTGAACCAACCTTGTGATCCTGGGATAAAGCCCACTTGGTCATGGTGTATAATTTGTTTGATGTATTGCTGGATTCTATTGCTATGATCTTATTGAATATTTTAGCATGAATATTCATTAATGATATTGGTCTATAATTTTCTTTTCTTGTTGTGTCATTTCCTGGTTTAGAGATCAAGGGGATGTTTGCTTCATAGAATGTGTTGGGTAGTATTCCTTCTTTTTCTATATTTTGGAAAAGGTTGAGTAGTATAGGTACTAGTTCCTCTTTAAAGGTTTGGTAGAATTCTGACATGAAGTCATCCAGTCCAGGGCATTTTTTTTTAGGGAGATTTTGTATAGTTGATGCTATGTCAGAACATGATATCAGCCTGTTCAACTTTTCTACTTTGTCCTGGCTAAGTCGTGGAAGGTGCCGTGCTTCCAAGTATTGGTCAATTTCCTTCAGATTTTCATATTTATGAGGGTAAAGTTTCTTGTAATATTCATTGAGGATTTTTTGAATTTCTGAGGAGTCTGTTGTATTTTCATCTTTACCAATTCTGATTGATGAGATTAGAGATTTTACTCTTTTTTTCCTTGTTAGGTTAGCCAAAAGTTTATGTATTTTATTGACCTTTTCAAAAAAACACCTTTTTGATTTATTGATCTGATGTATAATTCTTTTATTTTCAATTTCATTTAATTCTGCTCTAATTTTGGTTATATCTTTTCTTCTGCTGAGTTTGGGATTGAATGTTCTTCCTTTTCCAATTGTTTAAAATGTCCCATTAAGTTGTTAACTTCCTCTTTTTCTGTTTTCTTGAGGAATGCTTGTAGTGCTATAAATTTCCCTCTAAGGACTGCCTTTGCAGTATCCTAGTGGTTCAGATAGTTTTTGTCTTCTTTATCATTTTGTTCCAAAAAATTGGAAATTTCCTACTTAATCTCATCAATGACCCATCTGTCCTTCAGCATGAGGTTGTTTAGCTTCCATGTTTTTGTTTGAGTATGCGGATTCTTGTTATTCTTGAGTTCAACTCTTTTTTTTTTTATTGAATCATAGCTGTGTACATTAGTTCAATCATGGGGTATAATGTGCGGGCTTCATATACAATCTGAGATATTTTCACCCACCTGTTCGACATAACATTCATGAGATTTTCTCATTTACTGTGTGAAAACATTTTTGTTCTGCATTTAGTAGTTTTCTACTGACCCTTCAAAGATGCACCTCAAGTGTGTTCTCACCCTTTATCCTCTCTCCCCCACCCTCTCCTTTCCTTTCCCTCCCTCTCCCCGTTCCCTGTCTTCTTGTGCAATAATTGGGTTGTAGCCTTCACATGAAAGATATAAATTTGCTTCATATTAGGGCAGTATACATTGGATACTTTTTCTTCCATTCTTGAGATACTTTGCTAAGGAGGACGTGTTCCAGCTCCATCCACGTAAGTATGAAAGAGGAGAAGTCACCATCTTTCTTTAAGGATGCATAATATTCCATGGTATACATGTACCACAATTTATTAATCCATTCGTGGATCAATGGGCACTTGGGCTTCTTCTATGACTTAGCAATTATGAATTGGGCTGCAATAAACAATCTGGTACAGATATCTTTGTTGTAATACATTACAACATTTTTTGGTCTTCTGGGTATATACCAAGTAAAGGAATTATAGGATCAAATGGCAGGTCTATTTTTCAATCTCTGAGTACTCTCCAAACATCCGTCCAAAAGGAACACATTAGTTTGCATTTCCCCCAGCAATGTAGAAGTGTTCCCTTTTCTCCACATCCACGCCAACATCTCTGGTTTTGGGATTTTGTGATGTGGGCTAATCTTACTGAAGTTAGATGATATCTCAAGGTAGTTTTGATTTGCATTTCTCTGATGATTAAGGATAGTGAGTATTTTTTCATGTGTCTGAAGGCCATGTGCCTATCTTCTTTAGAGAAGTTTATCTTCAGATCCTTTGCCCACTCTGAGATGGGATCACTTGTTCTTTTCTTGCGAATATGTTTGAGTTCTCTGTGGATTCTGGTTATTAAACCTTTGTCGGAGGCACAACCTGCAAATATCTTCTCCCATTCTGAGGGCTGTCTGCTTACTTTACTTACTATGTTCTTGGCTGTGCAGAAACTTTTTAGTTTCATCAAATCCCAGTAGTGTATTTTTGATAGTGCTTCAATTGCCTGGGAAGTCCTCCTCATAAAGTATTCACCCAGGCCAATTCCTTCAAGAGTTTTCCCTGCATTTTCTTCTAATATTTTTATAGTTTCATGTCTTAAGTTTAAATTTTTAATCCAGTATGAGTCTATCTTCATTAGTGGTGAAAGGTGTGGGTTCAATTTCAGTCTTCTACAGGTTGCCAGCCAGGTTTCCCAGCACCATTTGTTAAAAAGGAGCATTTTTCCCACTGAATTTTTTAATTGGCTTGTCGAAGATCAAATAGCAGTAAGTAGTTGGGTTCATCTCTTGGTTCTCTATTCTGTTCCAAACATCTACCTTTCTGTTTTTGTGCAAGTACCATGCTGTTTTGATCACTGTCGATTTATAGTACAGTCTCAGGTCTGGTAGCGTGATTCCTCCTGCTTTGTCAAAGACATAATTCTTGATTAAAAACTAAAAATGGATTCTACCTTTAACAAGATCAGAGGCACTAACTAAAGATGATCCAAATGCAGGCACATCCAAAGCAAATAAATACTCTTTAGACATATGGCTCATAAGAAAAACACAAATAAAGAAGAGTTCAGCATTTTTACTATTCACTTTTAAAAAGTTATAATGGAAAATAAAACCATTAAAGTAAGACCAAATTTAAAGCCTGCAGAACACCATCTTTTTTTCATCTCAGCTTAGAACACTAAATCAAAAATGACAATTACTTTTGCCTGTGCTTATCTCAAAGCCAGTCAAGTAATGAGAGTGGATGTAAGCTTATTCATCCTCATGAATGTAAATCCAAGATTTAGAGATGCTGTACTGTCTTATGAATTTGTCTTCTCTTAAGGTGGTAGTCTATTCAATTTAATAAAGTCATACCAAATATCTGCTATGGTCAAATCAATGTACTAAGTTCTTGAGAGGCAGAGAGGAGGATGGGAATGAGGCAAAGATGAACAAAGTAATTGCTGGGTGAAAAAGCCATCTCAAAATCGTCTGCAAAGCTAATTAGAATGTTAGTTTCTGATGCTCTTTAATGCCGTATCTAAACAAAACATCAAAGGGTAAGAAGAAATGAGAGGCTATCTTCAACCGGAGAAGGGGAAAATAATTTCAAAGAAAAGATAGCACTTGAACCTGGGAAAAACATATGATTTTAGTAAGTAAAAGACCAGGTGAAGTCTTTTCCTATCTGAGAAACAGCTGAAAGGATATACTTAGGGAAAATATTAAAATTTTCACAGTCCAGAGGGGTAGATTTCAACTTTGGTTGTATATTCAAATCAGCTGGAGAAACTAAACTTCATGCCCAGTCTATACCCCAAACCAAAATATTTGAGGAAGAAACCAATCATCAGGATTTCATAAAATTTTAAGTGATTCCAACTTGCAGCCAAGATCAAGATTTTCTGGACCATAAAGACAACCCTGATCTAGTTTCTACCCTCTCCTCAACACTTTCCACCCTCCACTTCTATCATTGACTGTGCTCCAGACAAATGAGCTTTTTTCTCTTCTAGAATAAGCTTTTCTTTCCTTTGCTCAGAGCTTCACATATGCTGCTCCTTTTGCAAAAATATTTTTCCTCCCCGACTCACCTTCACTGGCTAATTCTACAAGTCATTTTGGAATCAAACATTAATTCTTCTGAAAGTTCTCTTGAAAATTGAATCAAAATTAGATCCTGTCCCATAGTGCCCTATTCAGTTCCTTCTTAGCACTTATCACAATTTACAATTGTAAATGCATTTATGAGATTGTTAATTCAAGTCTTTCTTGCCTGTAACTAGAAGACCCATGACAGTGTGAAGTATCTGAGTTTCATTCACTCATTTATCACCAATATCTAAAACCACATCTAGTGGATAGTAGGGTGTTAAATTAAAACTTGGGGTATGAATGCATGAATCAATGAATTGAATATTTCAGGGCACAGGAGGAGATACGCAAGCTAGAATGTATTTATTTGTATTACTTTATCAGAAAGAAAACTCTTCTTCCCCTGTAAAGATATTTCCTATTCACTTCTTCCCATTCACTCTTTCCTTGGCTTTATTTTTCTTCATGGTACTTATCACTGCTGACATATTTATATATCTCTCATTTCCTTAATATGTCTCTTAATATTAGAATTGAGGCTTATAAGCATAGACCTGTTTTTGTTTTGTTCACTGGTAGGTCTCCAATACTCAAAAAAAAAACCTGGCACATATTGGATGTTCGATAAGTACTCATTAAATAATTTATATGGTGTGTGTGTGTGTGAATTAGGGTACCCAACCATTCAGGTTTGCCTAGAACTGACTCTGAAGTTTCACTGCTAAAACATAGATAGTCCAGGAAAACAGGGATGAGTTGGTCACCCTAGACTGTAAGCATATTTGGAAGGGATGGAGGTTTCAGAGATTCAAACAGGCAAAAAGGAAGAATTTAAAATAAAGCAAGGATGTGCAAAAGCATAGATGGTCTTGGGATTATGTATGTATATGTGTTTTTGGAGAAGTTGACTACACTATGGGAATAGTATACAGGATGGATTAGATTAAAGAAGGGAGAAAAAAAGAGGTTCTTTATATAAATTGCTCTCAATCACCCAAGAAATGGTAAGGAGGACCCAAGTAAGGAAGAGACTAGAATGTAGAGGCGATTCACTGAGAGATAAGATAAGCAATGCCTGACAGTCAGGGTTAAAGGAGAGAAATTCATTTGATGAGTAATGTCTGCTTTCTGTGATTGGGCTGAGGAGGGTGGTGAGATTTGGCAGTGTTGCAGAACACAGTAGGATACTCATAACTGTGAGGCTTGGTGATTTATTTGAGTTCTGAAAAATTGAAAGCGTCACACTGGTGATGTTAAAGAGTGACTTAGGTGCCTGAGGAAGGCTAGACCAAGATTTCCTTAGAGGCATTTACTTATCTATCTCTTTGCAATATATAAGATCCTGAGAAAGATATGCCTACTGAGTGTGTGGGTTTTTCTTCTTCTATGTTTCTGATTCATTCAAAGCAATTTCCCAGTGCCATCTCTACAACAACTGAAATTCACTTCATGATTTTTTTTTTTTTTTGTAAAAAGAAGGAGGATTATCTTTGTGACTGATATATTCAAAGAAACTACTGGAAATGTTTTATCCAAGAAGGATATTTGAATACTTTTAAATATGCTATTCTTATAAACCACAGCTTCAAAGAAGCTTGTGTGTATGTGTGCACACTTGTGAGAGAGAGAGAGAGAATGGAGAATCCTGATCACAAAAAAATTAATACGGGTTATCTGGCTAGTTTGTCTGCTATTGCTTTCCTCCCTTTCCAATTGGTTTACTCTCAAAGTTGTATGTTTAGTTAAGAAAAATTTCCTTTCCCCAAAAGAAAACACTATCATTTAATTTAGGATGTTGTATATGTATGTGCATATATTTGTGTGTACATATGTATGCATATACATCAGGAAAAAAAGATAAATGGAGGAAATGTATTATATTTGAGTTTACATGATATGGTAGATTTCATTAATAGCCCTGATTCTTCATTTCTGTCTGGTTCCAGGCCATTTTCTATGCGACTCTTCTTTCTAAGAGTAAATTTTATTTCTTTACTCCTTGATGGTGGGGAAGATTGCATGACTTGTTTTGACCAATGGAATGATGGCAGAAGTCATCTGACTAAAGGCTAGACATGCTTTCTTATGACTGGGCTTACACTCTTGCATTTCTAGCATTACCATAAGGAAACATGCCTGCTGATCTCAGGAGGTAAAGGAAATAATATGGGTTAGAGCTGCACTAGCTGAATCACACAAGTCAAGCTTAGCTTAGTCCAGCCAACCTATAGCTTATCTTCACACATGTGAGAATATGAGAAATAAATGCTTAACATTATATGTGACCAAGATTTTTGTGGTTGGTTGTTACACAGCATATTGTATTAATAATTGAGTACTCAAGAAAATTAATATATTGGTTTTAAGAGTGAGTTAATAATTCATACTAGCCAAATATAAATAACTCTAGATGTTTAGAATTCATATAAAAGAAAAGAATAGTAGTAGTCTGGATTTATGTTCATGTATGAAATGCATTTAGAGAGATGTGAGTAATTGCCACATGTATTGCTTAACAGCTTAGAGCATCAGAAATTTAATTTATTTAAAAGAAAAAATTATAGAAAAGCTTTCTGTGGAGGATTTAGTTTTTTTTTTCTTTGTAGAGACAGAGACTCATTTTATTGCCCTGGGTAGAGTGCCGTGGCGTCACACAGCTCACAGCAACCTCCAACTCCTGGGCTTAGGTGATTCTCTTGCCTCAGCCTCCCCAGTAGCTGGGACTACCGGTGCCCACCACAATGCCTGGCTATTTTTTGTTGCAGTTTGGCCAGGGCCAAGTTCAAACCTGCCACCCTTGGTATATGGGGCAGGTGCCCTACTCACTGAGCCACAGGCGCCACCCAAGGGAGGATTTAGTTTTAAAGAGAAAAGAGGAATGCTCAAAATAACCTTTTCCCTTGTTCAGGTTATCTCATTAGAGTAGGAGTGTCTTTTTCCCAGGGTAGTGAATCCCCACATGAATTATTTAAGTCTGGTTTGTGTCAATAAGATCTTGTAGTTGCAAAAGTACAAGTAGTGATAATTAAGGGAAAAGATCAGCTGGTAAAAAAAAAAAAAGGAAGATTCCCCTTGATTATTGAAAGGTTCTGAACCCAAAGATAAAAATCATTCTGAGGTGCAAAATGACAGGAAGGCAGAGATCCAATTCGTGCAATAAAAGTGGCTTTTATTCTACCAGGGGTGCAGGTAGGGTAAGATTCCTGACTAGGGAGAAATCCACACGTAGGCTATGGCGGACAGGGATTTAAAGGGTTAGGGCAGCCAGTATTGGTCTGTCCATAGCTTTAACCTGGGCAGGTAGGTGGGACAAGGTTAGGGAGGCCTGGATTGGTCCGTTCACTATTTCCTAGGAGGGACATACTTTCCTGGGTGGGTCGGTAACTTGATTCTATCAATTACCAGCCCTCATTTCTTTTCATAGGTGCTCCTAAGTACACCTGTTCATTTCAGCTTCCTACTTCCTATTTTGTCTTACTCTTCTCTTCTCTACTCTTGTTGCTCCTATCCTAGCCTCTTGTTTTTCTACACTTCACTCTTCTTTAGTCTGTATCACAGATCTGGAAGCCATAATATGAGGCTTAAAACAAGGGAAAAGATGAGTGTGTTCTCTTATTCCAGTTGGTATTGATGTATTTTGGGAATGGAACTCAAATTTACTTTCCCATAGATAACCACAGTTTAATAACTAGTATCCACATACTCTGGCCATTTGTGCCTGAAGTCAGAAATCCAGAAATTATAAAAACAATACATTTGAACTCAGGTATTTTTTTTTTGATATGCTATGAAAACTGTACTCAAGTTTTTTTTAATATGAAGATTGAAAACTGCCAGCTCTCTATGAAGATCCAGGTTACTCACATTCCAAGGATAGAATGGAAGGTTAGGGTTAGGGTTAGGGTTAGGTTAGTTAACATGTTCCTAGTTTACATGGGCGATCTCTGCCATATACATTTAAAGATCGAACAAACTTGAATGCTATGAGATTTTATGAGGAAAGCTTTTAATCTTTATACATAATCTTTGCAGAAATAATACCACAGTTAATAGATTAGTTATGACTGTAAGCTATATAAAATGGACAGCAGGAAGTGTCTTATGTTACAGACCCAGAACATACATTGGCTTCTATTTAAAAACAAATGTTATATGAGAAATTTAAATTTAAACAATAAAATATCCTTCTTGTATTATAAAATTCTTATTTCTGTACATGTTATGTTAGAGGCAGGCAAGACACCACGTTCTGAAAATTCATCAATTCCAATTAAATTTACATTAGCGACATCCACATTTATCAAAGTGAATTTCTCTAACTACAGCTATCATCTTCCACTCAACTGCCTCTCATAACATTAAGCTGAATATTAGTATGCAGCTGATATACTCTGTCTACTGTGAAAAGTGCATTTCAATGAAAACCTTAAAAACTAAGAGAAATAGAAAAAGACAAGTCCATTTTGTAGGTCCATGAAATGTCCATCTTTATATAAACCTTTATTCTCAGACTCAACTGGACTCTAAAATATAGGTTAGCTTTCAAGGTCAGTATAACTGGTTAGTCCACATGAAAAGTTTAGGAACTTCCAATTCTAAGTAGGTTCTTGCTGTTTTAGTGGAAAAACTTTGTCATTCTTCTTTCTTAATGTGAACTCTATTGATAGGCCAATACAAAATCAAACCTCCTTGTGCATGACAGAAGATAATAGCACATGCTATGATGCTAGAGAAGACCACAGACCTTGAGTTTCCAGAGTTCAAAGACATTTTATGTTCCCAAGAATGGTTCTTGCCAAAAATATTCTGGCGATAGTTCCTGTCACTGAACTACTCTCCATAAGTAGTTTGTTAAGTATCCATAATTTTTAGGAGGTTCTCTAATTTAAGGGACTTTTTCTATCCGTATCTCTGGTAAGTCACATTTTCCAAGACCTTTCAGATACAGAAGGCCCTAGCATAGGGAGTCCTCATATACCACTCTTGAGGGTGGCTCCTATTGGCTCTGCTACAAATTGTGGATACTACCTTACTTCCCAGAATAGTTCCATGCCCCCAAGTTGCTGAATCACTGAATATTTCTCCCTCGGCACTATTTTTGGGGAATAGCTTTTCTAGAACACTTACTGAGATGGCCTAAAATGGTCACCACACTGTACCAGCATTACAAGGAATACTTCAAAATCCTATACTGTTGAAGTTAGAGATCTTGGATGACACCATGCAAAATTGTCACATCACTCATTGTTGCCTTCTCCCTCCCCTTGTATGGCATGTGATGTGGAACAGGTTTATTATCTAAATGTTGAGATAGAATATAGACTTTATACTTGAAAAAGTTGGGTTCCTAGGAGTCATAATTACGTTCGTTCACTTACTGGGTAAAAATACAAACTTGTATTGCTAGACAGCATAGCAGCCACTTCTCATTTCCTAAGGGATTCAGACCCATCAGCCACCTGATAGCCAACAGCATCCAATAGTCATCATGGTATAGAGGTAAATATGGTAAACTGACCTTGAGATATATCAAAAACTTCTAGAAATAGGCTGAGTTGCATGTTAGCTTTCAGATTTGATTATGGAAAGTCTAAAGCATGTGACTATTTTTATTCTTCAGTTTATTTCTAGATGTTTGCAATCTCATACCTAATCTGACCTTAAAATGTTAATCTGGGTTGGCAGAAAGATAGAGAACTAGGTAGGAGAATTTATCACCTGAGAAAGAATGGAGATTGTATAAGGTACTGTATATTGATAAGGAAGTATTAATGATGAGTAAGTTCTGGAGCTAATCATGTGGTAAGATCAAAAACCATCACTCCACTTGAGTTGACTACTCACTTTGCACTTTCAGGCATTTATCTATCATCTGTAATGCTGTCAGTTGTAATTTGAGGTAGGGTAAGTGTTGAAAATGAGATCGAAGTTTAGACTTAGTTGTCAAAATCTGAGATTTGAAGTTTCCATATTCTGCAGTTCACTCAAACCAAAGTTACAGAATTTAGACAGCTCGTTACTCAAGGGATCTTATCTCTCAGTTTGGGTATAAATTAAAGAGGGGAATTATTTACATTTCCAAATAATCAAAATTCTTCTCTGGGGGAGACAGAGAGAATTCTATATAATTGAGTTTCAAATAAACTCTAAAATTAAAAACAAAACACAATGAAAATCTCAGTTAAGAGACATACTGTGTTCATGAGTAGAAATATTTAATACTCATTAGATCTCAATTATTTCCTAATTTATCTATAAATGTATAGAAAAGTAATGAAGTGGGCAGAGGAATTTATACTCCAGACAAACTTTATATTCCAGGCAATAACGCTCCAAAAACTCTTGGTTTACTGTGATATATAATCAAGGTGATGCACTAGGACAATGTGCTCTTACATTCACACTTCACCAACAAGCTTCCTAAAATTTTTATTGAAAATTAAAGATCTTCATGTAGTGATGTAGAATATTGTATCATTGGCTCTAATGCTTCACCCTTTCTGGTATCTAAACCTTTTGCCATATGACTTTGCATTTCTTCCCCTGCAGTTACAGGAGTCAACAGAGCACAGCCCAAGGCAACTACAAATTCCCGAGAATAAATGATTGCTGTTTTAAGCCATTGAATTTTTTTTATTTCAGACTAATATGAAGATACAGAAGATTAGGTTACATTGTTCATGTTTGTTGGTAAAATCCAAGTTGTATTTGTGCCTCTCACCGAGGGGGTGTAACATATGCTCTTACGTCGTGCCAGTTAGGTGAAAGCACACTAAACCCCCTTTCTACTCTTCCCTACCCTCCACTTGAGTTTAATTGTGATTTTCTCTGATGCGGGTATTTGTTTGTCTACTGATTTCATATTAGTATTGAGTACATTAAATACTTGTTTTTCCTTTCTTGTGATACTTTACAAAGGACAATATTCTCCAACTCCATCCAGGTTAATACAAAAGATATAAAGACTATCTTTTATGGATGGATATTATCCCATAGTATACACATACCACGGTTTATTGATCCATTCATGTATTGATGTACACTTGGCACATCTTGGTGATTGTGAATTGAGCTGTGATAAACATTCTACTGCAAATATCTTTATGGTAAAATAATTTTTTTCTTCTGGGTAGATACCTAGTAAGGAGCGTACAGGGTCAAATGGAGGGACTACCTCTAGTTTTTTAAGGATTCTCCATACTTCTTTCCAAGGAGGCTGTATTACTTTGCAATTTCACCAACAGTATAAAAGTGTTCCCTTTTCTCCACACTCTCACTAGCACCTGCAAATTTGGGACTTTGTCATATGGGCTAATCTTACTGGGGTTAGGTAATATCTCAAGGTGGTTTTGATTCCATTTCTCTAATGATTAGGGATGATTAGCATTTTTCCTGTTTTTGTTGACTATTCTTCTGTCTTCTGTGGAGAAGGTTCTGTTCATATCTTTTGCCCAGTGGTAAATGGAATTGTTTGCTCTTTTTTTTTATTCACTGGAATTCTCTGTAGATTCAACCCTTTGTCAGATTTATAACATGCAACTATCTTCTCCCATTCTGAAAGTTGTCTATTTGCTTTAATTATTGTGTCCGTAGGTGTGCAGAAGCTTTTTAGCTTAATTAAGTCTCATTTACTCATTTTTGTTGTTGTGATTGCTAATGGAGCTTTCTTCATAAAATATTTCCACAGGCTGATAACATCGAGAGCTTTCCCCAGGCTTTCTTCTAGATTTTTCTTGTTTTGTGCCTTAGATTTAAATCTTTTATACATCATTGGTCAGTTTTTGTAAGTGGTGAGAAGCCCAGGTCCAGTTTCAGCTTTTTGCATGTGATTATCCATTTCTCCCAGCACCATTTGTTTAATAGGGATTCTTTTCCCATAAGTCACTGAATTTTGAACTAGTATGTTATGCAACATCATTGTGGCAAAAGCTAACTAACTGATATACCTCCACAAAGAATGTCTAGATATCATTGTTTCTGCTTATGTTAAAATAGTGTTTTAACATAGGTGTGCCTAACATTGTGACAGATGATACCTTATGTGAAATAAATGACAAATTTCTGCTCTAAATGAACATTTAATTTGAAGGTAAGCATTTTTCCTAGTCTAGCAAGTGCTTATATTAAGAAGGCATATTTTCTATGCTATTTCGTTGTGATGGTTCATGAAAACTGCTGTCTGGTTGTTTTAAATATTTCAATTAGTTATCCACTTTACTGTATTTCTGCCCTGAGGCTCAAAGCTAACAGCATAATTTAAGGAGAAAGAAAAAAGACACTAAAATATTACTCTTGCTGAAGCAATGATGGAGATTATCATAACTGTGTCAAGGACATTCATGTCAGATATTTTGAGTTCTAACCACACAGCCTTAAGGCAGTTGCAGCAACCCTGGGGATGAAAGAAATTGTCATACGATGTTCATCAATGGGCAGCTTCTTTTCTGAACTTTTCTCTACCAATGTCCAGTGTCCAAAAGATTAGTCACTTTTTTGAAAAGCTTGACTTGCTCACTATATATTTATGACTTGCATATGTAATGTTGATGAATTTTTAAAATTCCCAAATTCAAAATTTATGAGAGCAATAAATCTGGTCCATAATAATAGTCTAGGTAACATTAACTTATTGAGGTACAATTTATGTAAAAGCAGAGAGCTTAAGTATTCACTTTGATGAGTTTTCACAATTCCATGTCACCCGTGCAATGACTGCCCCCCCATAAAAGTAGAATATTTACATTGCCCCAGAGAGTTCTTCTCTTCTATCCTTAAAAACAACCACCCTAGAGGCAATCATAAAAAATTGCTATGAAGATTCTTAGAGAAATCATTCTGTGCATATAATTTTCAATGTATTGTGTGTATTTTTATGTATGGATTCCTAGAAGGCAGATTTTGATAGAGAATGTGTTGCATCTATAAATAAATTTAGAGACAATGGACAACTCAACAATATTTATTCTTCAAATGCATGAACATCTATTTTGCTCCGTTCTATTTAGGTGTCCTTTTATTTATCTCAGCAATTTAGAGAAATGCATGTCTTTTGTTAAGTATATTTACGTATGTTATTTATGATCTTGCAGAGTTTTTCTAAGTTTAATTTTCTAAATATTTGTTTATAGTACATAGAAATATAATGGCCTTTTGTGTGTATCCTGTTATTTTACTAAAGTAACATCCTTATTCTAGAGATTTTCTCTGAAGATTATATAGTTTTTCTACACA
The DNA here is from genome assembly GCA_963573935.1 of Arctocebus calabarensis. Taxonomy (NCBI): domain Eukaryota; kingdom Metazoa; phylum Chordata; class Mammalia; order Primates; family Lorisidae; genus Arctocebus; species Arctocebus calabarensis. Next base: position 20,682 of record CAUYON010069510.1, on the reverse strand, counting down.
CATATGGATCATGTCATCTGTAGTGAGTTTTCTTTATTTTAAATGATTATGTATTTTCATTTATATTTGTTGCCTCATCATTAACTCTGGTATCTCTACTACAATGTTAAATAGAAATGGTGGGAACACATATCCAAGCCTTGCTCTCCATCTTAAGAAGAAACCATTCAATCTTGTACCATTCGGTATTATGTTAACTGTAGACTTTCCATGGATATTCTTCATCAGGTTGAGGATAGTTCCTCCTATTTCTAGTTTGTAGAGAGTTTTTGTTTTCTTTGTTTTTAAAATCATATGTGTCTGTTGCATTTGATCAAAAATGTTTTCTGTGTGTTTTGTATGATGATGGCACGGGTTTTCTCCCTTATTTAGCAGTATGGTGGTTATACTGATTTACAGAGTATTTTTAAATGTTAACTCAATTTTGTGTTGCTGGGATCAGAACAGCGAATGTGACCAGGAGTGAAGACAAAGGTAAAGGTAGTAACAATGGGTCAATTCATCAAGAATTATAAACCAATCAATAAATTTGTATATACCTAACATCAGAACTTCAAATTGTCTTCCAACTTGAACTAATTGATATCCTCAAAACTCTGCACCCAACAACAGTAGAATATATATTCTATATGTGTTGTTGTTATTATTAATATTTTGTATATGTAGGCATTTTCTTTTTCTACCAAATACAGAATAAATGTTTATCTCATGGTAGATTTTGCCTAGTATATCTTAATCTTTTATTTAACTAATGAATAGTTTATGGAATCAATTTGAAAAGTAAAAATATACCTAAACAGGGTAGGTAAGGATTACATGAGAACTTCCTATATTATTTCCCACAACTCCATGCATATTCACAACTATCCTAACATTAGCAGTTGAATAACAGATACGTCTACCTGTATAAAGAGAGATATACCTAAATATTAGATCCCTTTTATTATCTCATTTAGCTTCATATCTATATGCTTATTTATATTTTTAACATTACTAGTAATGAATTAAATTACATAGTATTAAATTTTACTTTAAGGTAATTTTAATGGCTCCTCTATGCTATAACTCAATAAACTTTATAACATATTTCTTTTAATCTTTTTTCTATTATTCATTTCCATAGATTCCTACCAAAAAAATGCTATCATGAATGAAGATTCTTAGGAGATGAGACAAATGATTTAAATGCCAAGATAAACAAACATGACAAAAATTGAAAACTTTTCAATACCTTTTCAGATTTATATAATTTTGTTTTGTTTCAGCCAAAGTGAGCTAACACCTTTTGTAATAACCTGGATGGAACTAGAGATCATTCTCCTAAGTGAAGTGTTACAAGAACGGAAAGGCATGGATTTCTAATATGACCCCTGGAATACATTAGAAAAAGAAAAAAATAAATTTTCAAGTACTTTTTCATGGCCTTAGAGACATACAATTGCCCCAAACCAGAGAAGTTATGAAAACTTTAACATTATCAGCTACCATGCCCAAAATTTATGTTATGAATACCTAGAAAATAACTTAATGGAATACTTTTGAAAAAATAGTGCACTTTGAAGATGATTTCAAGCAATGTATAACTACAGAATCATGAATATATTGGTTCAATACCTGCATTCTACCTTATTAATTCTTTTACTCTGCTCACTTCTTCCTCTTTTTATCTCATTTCCGGTGTTTTCCTACTCCTTTACACACAAGTTCACATTTATTCAAACATTCCTTCAAGTTACATTTCCAGGCTTTTTTTTTTCTAATTCTCAAAACCCACAGTGGATTTGATCCTGCAATCTCATTTCTAGGCATCTACCTATAAGAAAAACAATCATCTTATCATAGGGACATTTGCACTAGACTGTTTATCACAGCTCAATTTACAATTACCAAAATGGGGGAACAATCTAAATGTCCACCAACCCAGGAATGAATTAACAAGCTGAGGTATATGTATACCATGGAATACTATTCAGTCATTTAAAAAGATGGATACTTTATATCTTTTGTATTAACCTGGATTGAGCTGGAACACATTCTTCTTAGTAAAGCATCACAAGTATGGAGAAGCAAGAATCCAATGTACTCAATTGTAATACGAAGGCAGGAGAAGATCTAATACAGGTGGGGGTAGGGGAATGAGGGAGCAGGGAGAGAGGAAGAAGTAGGGGGATGGAGGATCATGTTGTACGGCATTACTCTTGGGGGAAAAATTATAATAGGGATTTTAACTAACAAATGCAATCAATATAACCTAATTCTTTGTACCTTCAATGAATCCCAAACCATAATAATAATAAAAAAAAAAAACAGTGGCCACCAGTTTTTAATGTGTATCCACATGCCTGTGCCTTCACTGACCCCAGCCAATCTGTGGCCATCTGCCTGATGTAGTAGCATCTGTAGCTTATTGCAGTCTTTTTAAGTGTCCATAGAATATTCACAAAGATAGAATATATTGTGATCCAAATATTTTTCAAAATTCCAAAGGATTTAAATCCTATGTATAACATTATCTTGCACAATCATCTTACAAAACAAAATTAAAATAGAATTCAGAAAGGTAGTAGAAAAATTCTTAGACATTTGAAAATTAAATAGCATACCTCTAAATAATTACAGGTCAAAAAAATTCAATATAAGTTAGAAAATATTTTGAACTGAATTATAACTTAAATATAGTATAAAACTTGTGGAAGTGCAGGTAACACAGTTACTGGAGGAAAATATATAGCATTAAATGGCTATGCAACATGAAAAGAAAGTTCTCAAGTCAATAATCTAATCTTCTACATTAGGAAACCAAAACTAAGGGCATGTTAGGCCCAAATTAAAGAAAATCGAGGAAGTAATAAAAGGAAAAGCTGAAATCAATGATATACATGACAGAAATAGAATAAAGAAAATCAGTAAATGCAAAAGCTCTTTTTTTAAAAAAAATGAATAAAAGTGATAAATTTCTATCCAAACTCATCACGAAAATCAGAGAGAAGACAAATTACTAGTATTATCAATGAAGGAGGAGGTATCACTATAGATCCTATAGATATTAAAATAATAGTATGGTAACATTATGAAAAGCTTTATAAATTTGATAACTTAGATAAAGTAGATACAGAAAGACCTATATTTGAATTTTATACTAGTTTTATATATAAGATCAAAATATTGAAAACAATGTCACTGTCCTTCAATTTGTGAATGCATAAACCCATAGTGTTATATCCATATGACAGAATATTTTTCAACAATAAAATGAAACAAAGTTTTACTGCTTGAAACAACATAAATGTAGCTCAGAAGCATTATGCTAAGTGAGACGGTGTACACTTGGAAAGCTACATTATGCATGATTACAATTTTATGACATTCTTTAACAGGTAGAATTACAACAATAGAAATCAAATTGGAGTTTGTAGAGTCTAAGGAAGTAGGGAAGGTAATTGAGTTCCAGGATACACAAGAGAACTTTCTCGGAATGAGGAAAATGTTTTATATCTTGATTGTAGTATTGGTTACACAACTGTATACATCTGTCAAAACTCATCAAGAATACAAATAAATGGGTGACTATTAACTCCACATAAAGTTACCTTGACTAATTTACTTAAAAATAAACAATGGAAACTATTTTCTGCTGTGGTATTATAGTAAATTATGTATGTTGGAAACTCCCTCCATGGCAATATGTCAAGAATCTGGCCAATATATAATTACAAGGATCATACATTTAAATACGTTGCTTGGCCTATAAGAAATTGATAAGAGAAATCCCCAACATCCTCTTCCCCAAATGTACAGGGATATAAAACCAGAGAAGCAAACAGATAAGGAAAGTGAAGTCAGACAGAACCCAGGAAATAAAGACAGCAATTATATGCTAATACAAATTAGGATGATCTCTGATTCACAGTTACAATGAAAATCTGATTAAAGAACAATATTTATAAAATGTCAAGAGAAAAGAATTTCCATCCTATATTTGTGTAAGCCTAACAAGTTATTTCCATAATAAAGATGGTATAAAGACATATTCATATAAACACAAACTGAATGAATTGAACAAAGTAGACCTTCACAAAATAAATATCTAAAAATATTCCCCAAGAAGAAAGAAGTTGTGAGATTCACAAGAAAATGTGCAAAAAACCAACCAAACAAAAAGCCCCGACAGACATGGACAAGTCTGAAGAATAACACTGCTTTATAATTCACTGGGTAAATAAAGCATAATAAAACTTATAGAAAATTCTGCACAATAAAAATATGTAAAATTGAGAGAGAAGTGATTGTAAGTAAAGCAAAAATCTTTGTATCATATAGTAATATGTAAAGATATCGACTAAATATAGAATTTTTCAAAGAAGGCATTTCAGGTAATGTTTCAATTCTCACTATCAAATACTTTGAGACAGAATGAGTGGAAAGATTTTAAAATTATGAAAAATAAAATTCTATTACCCAAAAGGAAGCAAGGCAAGAGAGAAGAACCATGTAAAAGCTATAACAAATGAAAACATAAAACAAGATTTTATTTATTTATTTATTTATTTATTTTTGACAGAGTCTCACTATGTCACCCTGGGTAGAGTGCCATGACGTCACAGTTCACAGTAACTTCGCCATGGCGTCACAGCTCACAGCAACCTCAAACTCTTGGGCTTAAGTGATTCTCTTGCCTCAGCCTCCCAAGTAGCTAGTAGTACAGGCGCCTATCACAACGCCCAGCTATTTTTTTGGTTGTAGTTATCATTGTTGTTTGGCAGGCCTGGGCTGGATTCAATCCCACCAGCTCTGGTGTATGTGGCTGGTGCCCTAGGAAGTGATCTACAGGCACCAAGCCTATTTATTTATTTATTTATTTGTTTATTTTTGAGACAGAGTCTCACTATGTTGCCCTGAGTAGAGTGCTGTGGCATCACAGCTCACAGCAACCTCCAACTCTTGGGCTCAAGCAATTTTCCTGCCTCAGACTCCCAAGCAGCTGGGACTACAGGCACCCACCACAATGCCTGGCTATTTTTTTGTTGTACTTGTCACTGTTATTTGGCAGGCCTGGGCTGGATTCCAACCCACCCGCTCTGGTGAATGTGGCTGGTGCCCTTAGCCACAGAGCTATTGGTGTAGAGCCATAAAAGAAGATTTAGAAAAAAATCAAGACATACTATTCCCACATAGAAAAAATTATTGAAATACATGTGCTAGTAAAAAACGGAAATGTTCAAAATAACGTTATGTTTTTAAGCCAGCTATACAAGGTCTGACAATTAAGTTTGCAAACTTACACTTTATGCTTACATTGGCAGCACTGTACAAACAGTTCAGTAAGGTTTTATAACTTTGGTATACCAGTGACTCACAGCTGTGTTTGTGTTGACATGTATTAGTCTCTTGCTGAGTGGAGTTCATTGTTGGTGCTGTTTGCTTTTGTGTGCTGTCTCAAGAATACCGGAGCTTGAATTAGAACAGGGAACAAACATTCGTAAATTTGTTGTTAAACTTGACATGAGTGGAAGTGAAATCAGGGACATGTTAGTTCAAGTTTATAGGGATAATGCCATGAAGAAAATGGCAGTGTAAAAATGTATTAAGCTTTTTGTCTTTCCTGAGGAATGAAAACATCACTGAATAAGAGAGGTCGGGGCTGCTAATAACAAACAGATGGATGAAAACATTGTAAAAATTCATCAACTTTGTGTGTCAAAATTGTTGGCTGACTGTGAGAAGCATAGAAGACCAAGTAAACACTGATAGAGAAACAAGAAAATCTTAACTGAAAATCTTGACCCGAGAAAGGTGTGTGGAAAAATGGTCCCAAAGGAGCTTACCAATGAACAAAAGCAAAGTTTAGTTCATACGGCCCTATGAGAGAGTTTTTAGCTAGTAAACAAATAATTGTATTGTAATACCCTCCCTACTTATTTAATCTGCCCCCCCATATGACTTATTTCTTTACCCAATGAAAAAAGGAAATAGTGAAAGGAAAGATTTTCATGACATTCAGGGCATAAAGGTAATATGATAACAGCTCTGATGGCCATTCCAGAAAAAGAGTTTCAAAATTGCTTTGAAGGGTGAACTAGGCTTGGCTTGCCAAGAGAGGTAATTGGAGGGGACCGCAATGATATTAAGCAATGAGGTATGCAGCACTTCTTCTAGGATAAGTTCATGAATTTAATTATCAGACTTTCTATGTTGTTTTAAAGAAAAAGGTCTAAATATAAGAACCCAGAAAAGTTGAAATTAATCGAATAGAAAGATAATCCAGTAAAATTCTAATCTAAAGAATTCTGCTAGTTTTGCTTTATTAATGTCAAATAAAGTGTTTTATACAAAACCATTATTAAGACAAAGAAGATGAATTCATAATGATTAAAGAGTTAATTAATTTGAAAATATACTGTAGTTCTAAATAACTATGCATCTTGATTATAGAGCCTCAGAATACATAAAGTAAAAATTAATTGAAGTTAAATGATAATCAAAAATTCCAACAATGTTTCTTCTTTAGCCTTATTAGTTATTTACTGGGATACTGACAACCCATTTGAATTAATGAATATATATATAACACCATGTACTCACTATTTGTGAATAGTATATTTTGATTTGTTTCCAAAATCTTAAGCAAAGATGAACCAGACAAAATGACCACATCTATAAAGCAAGTGTCAGTACATTTCAAGGAATTGGTATCATGCAATCTATACTCCCTGATTACAATGCAATTAAACTCAGAAATAATTCTATTTTTAACTTTATGAGGAAACTCTGTCCTATCTTCCATAATGGCTTTACCAACTTATATTCCCACCAACAATGTACATGGGTTCATTTTTCTCCATACCCCCAACAACATTTATTTCATTTATTTCATTTTAAAATATATATGATAGCTATCCTAATAGGCATGAGGTGATAACTCATTGTGGTTTTTGACTTGAATTTTCCTGGTGATATGAGCATTTTTCACATATTTGTTGGCTGTTTATTAATCTTTTTTGGAAAACTAGCACTTTGTCCATTTTAAAAATATTTTGGGGGGTACTGAGTTGCGTGAATTTCTTGTGTGTTTTAGATATTAACTCCTTATCAGATATTTGGTTTGAAAATACTTTCTCCTAATATGTATGGTGACTTTTCTGTTAGTAGATTGATTCTTTTGCTGTGAGGAAGCTTTTTAGTTCAATGAAGTATACCACGTGTTTATTTTTGTTTTTGTTGCCTGGGCTTATAGTGTGAGAATCAATAAAACATTTCTAAGGCCAATATCAGGGAGCATTTCTCCTGTTTTCTTATAAAAGTTTTATGGTTTCAGGTCTTATGCTTAATTTTTTTACTCTATGTAGAGTTTATTTCTGTGTATTGTATAAGATAAGCATCTACTTTCATTCTTCTGCATTAGGATATTCAGTTTTCTCAACACCCTTTCCTTTCTCTACTGAATCTTCTTGGCTGACTAGCCAAAATTAGTTTACCATATAAGCTTTCTTTTTTTAGTTTTCTGGTCTCTCTGTTCTGTTCAACTGGTCTGTATGATCCAAAAATCCCTATACTGAATATAAGCTGAAAAGAAATGATATCAGCACCTCGTGGAGATAACTGTGATCCTATGTTCACTTCAGCATTATTTGCAATGGCCAAGAAATAGAAACAACCTGTGTTCAGTGGAAAAATGGATAGAGAAACTGTGGTATTAGAATATCATTCAACTTTTAAAAATACAAATATACTGCCATTTGTGATAACATGGATGATACTAGAGGACATTATGGTAAGTAAAATAAGCCTTGCACAGAAAGATAAATACTGCATGATTTTACATATATGCAGCATGTCTTTTTAAAAGTGAAATAAATGGAAACATAGTAATGATTACCAGGGGTAGGAATGGGGAGAAAATGAGAAAAAGTAGGTCAAATATGTGAGATAAATAAGTCTAGAGATCTAATGTAGAACATCAATATAACTATTATTATAGTTAATATTATATTGTGTACAGGAAATGTGCTGAGAGTGTAGATTTTACATGCTTTTGTCACACAAAAAAATAACTATGGAAGGTGATGTATACATTCATTTGCTTGATAGTAGTATACATTATGTATATGTATATCAAAATATGTTGGCTCAGTGCTCGTAGCACAATGGTTATGGCGTCAGTCACATACATCAAGGCTGGTGGGTTCCAATGTGGCCTGGGCCAACTAAACAACAATGAAAACTGCAACAAAACAATCCCTGGGCATTGTGGTGGGCACCTGTAGTCCCAGCTACTTGGGAGGCTGAGGCAAGAGAATTGCTTAAGCCCAAGAGTTTCTTTTTTTTAATTTTTATTAAATTATAATTGTGTACATTGGTGCAATCATGGGGAACAATGTGCTGACTTTATATACAATCTGAAATATTTTCATTGAACTATTTAACATAGCCTTCATGGCCTTTTAATCACTATATGAATACATTTACATTCTACATTTAGTAATTTTCACTTGTACCCTTATAAGATGCACCGTAAGTGTGATCCCACCAATCACCCTCCCTCCACCGAACCTCCCCCCTCCCCTCCCCTCCCTTGCCCCTTTCCCCAAAAGCCCAAGAGTTTGAGGTTGCTGTGACCTGTGATGCCATGGCACCCTACCAAGGGCAACGTAGTGAGACTTGGTCTCAAAAATATATATATATAGTTGGATAAAATTGACAATTGACAAAAGCTTACTCAAATAAAGAAATGTAAATAATTGAAAAGATACTCATATCCATAAAATAATAAGAATTTTATAATAGGATGATGTTGCTAATATAGCAGAGTAGGGGATACCAATCTTTGTCACTCTTCCACCACATACCCAAACAAATCTAGCCAGGATCTACAAAGCAAAATAGCCCAGGGACAGCTCAAGAGCCCCTTAAAGAATCTGAACCAAAATAGGGCAACAAAAAAATAAAATGAGGAATATCCACATACAAAGGTTTGCTGGTAATCCAGGCATGGTGACTCACTACTGTAATCCTAGCACTCTAAGATGCCGAGGCAGTTGGATTGCTTGAGCTCAGGAGGTCGAGACCAGTCTGAGCAAGAGGAAGACCATTCTCTACTAAAAATAGAAAAAACTAGTCAGGGGGAGGGTTTGTGGTAGGTGTCTATAATCTCAGCTACGTAGGAGGCTAAGGTAGAAGAATCTTTTGAACCCAAGAGTTTGAGGTTGCCATGAGCTATGATGATGCCATGGCACTCTACACAGGGTGACAGAGTAAGACTCTGTCAAAAAGAAAAAGAAAGGAAAGAAGGAAGGATTAATTGCTGGTAATAAGATTGGCATATCACAGATGCCAGGAGACAGCAAGGAGCAGAGAATAAAGGCAGAAACTATCAATATCAACCATGGGGTGGGAGCTAGCATGCTTCTTTGTGGCTTGCACTGCAGAGGACACTGGTATCTCTTGTAATTGAGGTAACCAGCAGCCATCCTTACTAGGGAACACCAAAGAGAGACACACAGTTGCCCACATAAGAACTAGCAAATGCTAAGCTCTTTGAGGATAAAAAGAAAGGTTATTTAAAAATAAACAGAGAAGAAAAAAGCATAATAGAATTTATAAATGAAGAAAGCTTATAAGACTTATGGAATAGCATGACAAAAAAATGTTTGAGTTATAGGAGTTCAAAAAGGAAAGGAATGATAAAGGAGTAGAAAGTTTATTTAAGACTAATACTCTCACCACTTACAAAACTTAATTCAAGATAGATAAAAGACTTAAATGTAAGGCATGAAACCATAAGGATTCTAGGAGAAAATGTATGAAAACATCTACATATAAGTCTAGGCAAAGAATTTATGATAAGGCCCAAAGGCAATTATAGCAACAACAAAAATGAATAAATTGGACTTGATTAAATTTAAAAGCTTCTGCAAAGCTAAGGAGATGATTAATGGGGCAAATAGACAACCTACAGAATAGCAGAGAATATTTACAAACTATACCTCTGATAAATGTCTAATATCATTAATCTACAAAGAACTCAAACAAATCAGCAAGAAAAAAAAGTACCCCATTAAAAAATAGGCAGATAACACAAACAGAAGCTTTTCGTAAGAAGATAGAATGGCCAAGAAACATGAAAGAATGCTTAACATAACTAATCATCAGGAAAATGCAAATTAAAACCCTAATGAGATATTGCCTTATCTCTGTTACAGTGGCTTTTATTGAAAAGTCAAAAAACAACAGATTGTGGCATGGAGATGGAGAGAAAGGAACACTTATATACTGTTAACGGGACTAAAAGTTAGAACAACCTCCATAGAAAATGGTATGTAGATTTCTCACAGAACTAAAAGTAGATCTACCAGCAATTCCACCACTGGGTACCCACCCAAAGGAAAAGAAGTCATTTTATCAGAAAGACTCTTGTACTTGAATGTTTATTGTAGCACAATTCACCATTGCAAAGATGTGGAATCAACCCAAGTGACTATCAATTCATGAGTAGATTAACAAAATGTGAAACATGTATGTGTGTGTATATTCCCACACACACACAAACATGGAGTACAATCAGCCATAAGAAAAATAAATTAATGTCTTTTGCAGCAATTTTGATGGAACCACAGACCATTATTTTAAATGAAACATCTCAAGAATGGAAACACAAACACCACATTATACTCTCCAAAAATTTAGAACTAAGTGATGGGCACATATAGACACAGAAATAAAAATAATCAAGAAGGGGGAGGGGTAGAAAGGAAGGGGTGAAAACCCACCTAACAGGTATAATGAACAGTATTTAGGTAATGGGCACACTTATAGCACCAACTAAAGCATTATAAAAGGTATCTAAGTAACAAAACATTTGTATTCCCTTAATATTTTGAAATTCAAAAAAGAAATAATGGAACATTTTATGAATCTGTTAAAAGATATAAATATCCAGGTATAGGAAGTTTAAAATGTCTCCAATCAGGTTTAATCCAAACAAGACCACACAAAGATACATTATATGTATAATTAAACTATTAAAAGTCAGCAACAAAGAAAGGATCCTAAAAGAGGCAAGAAAAAAGAAGCAAATAACCTAAAAGAGAGTCTCAATAAGGCTAACAGTGGATTTCTTAGCAGAAACCTTACAGATTGAGAGAGGAGGATGATATATCCAATATGCTGAAGGAAAAGAACTTCCAAACAAGAATACTATACCTGGTCAAGCTTTCTTCAGAAGTGAAGGAAGACTTTCCCAGACAGTCAAAAGCTGAAACAGTTCATCACCACCAGATTTGACCTATTAAAAAATGATAAAAGGAGTTCTTTAAGCAAAAAGAAAAGGATACTAATCAATGATATTAAAACATATGAATGTATAACACTCGCAAAAGTACACAGTCAAATACAAAATGTTCTAATACTGTAATAGTGGTGTGTAAATCACTTGTAACATTAGTATGAAGGTTAAATGAAAAAAGTATTAAAATAAAAATAGCTACCATAATTTGTTAAAGAATACACAATATAAGAAGTGTAAATTGTGACATCAAAAGCAGAAAAATGTTTGGGGTGGAGTAAAAATGAGATCATAGTTAAATTTTTATCACTTTAAATTAGTCTATTATATTTTATGTAAGCCTAATGGCAGCCTTAGAACAAAACACTATAGTATATACAGAAAATAAATGAAAAGAAAACAAAGCATACTATTAGAGAAAATTAATCATAAGGACAGCAAAGAGAAGATGAAAGGAACAAAGGATCTACAAAACAATCAGAAAACAATTAACAAAATATAAAAAGTATTCTTTACCTATCAATAATTACCTTCGATGTAAATTAATTAAATTATTCAATAAAAAGACATGGAATTGCTGAATGGATGATAAAACAAGATCTAACTATACCTGCTTAAAAGACACTCACCTTACTAGTAAGGACACACACAAACCGAAGGTTAAGAAATAGAAAAAGATATTCCACACAAGTGAAAATTGAAAGATAGCAGTGGTAGCTGTACTTACATCCAGTAAAATAAATTTTACATAAACAACTGTAAAACAAGACATAGGTCATTACGTAATGATAAAGGGGTCATTCATCAAGAAAATATAACAACTATAAAAAAATACACACACACACCCAACATTTGAAGTGCTAAATATATAAAACAAATAATAATAGATCTGAAGAGAGAGACTGTAGTACAATTAAAGAGGGGACTTTAATAGCACACTTTCAGCAAAGGACAGAGTATCCAGAAAGAAAATCAATATGAAAACACTGGATTTGAACTATACTTTGGAACAAATGAACCTAAAAGACATATACAGAATATCCCATTCAACAACAGAAGAATACACATTCTCACCAAGTGTACACAGAACATTCTCCAGGATAGATCTTAAGTTAGGCAACAAAATAAGTCTTAGCAATTTTAAGACAACTGAAATCATATCAAGTATCTTTTTCTGAAAACCAAATCATAAGAAAATAAAAAATATGAACAAGTGAGCAAGAAGACTGAAACATTAATAAAAGGTTTCCCATCAAATAAAAACCCAGGACCAGATAACTTCACTCCTAACCTCTTCCAAACACTTAAAGAAGAATTGATACCAATACTTCTCAAATACTTCCAAAAAATTAAAGAGTAGATAAAATTTCCAAACACATTATAGGAGGCCAGCATTACTTTGATAATATAGGCAGGCAAGGATACTACAAGGACAGGAAATTACAGGATATTATTTCTGATGAACATAGATGCAAAAATACACTAGCAAAATAAATTCAATGACACATTAAAAGTATCATTCACCATGATCAAGTGGGATGTATGCCTAGGATTCAAGGATGGTTCAACATACACAAATCAATATGATATACCACAGTCACATAATGAAGGACAAAAACTACATGATTATGTCAATAAATACAGAAAAGGCATTTAACAAAATCTAACATTCTTTCTTAGTTAAAATTCTGAACAAATTAGGTACAGAAGGAATGTACCTCAAAACAATAAAGGCTATATATAATAAACTCATAGTTAACATCATACCCAACAATGAAAATTTGAAAGATTTTCCCCTAAAATCAGAAATAAAGTAAGGATGTTCACTCTCTCAATATAGTACTGGACATCTTATACAGAGAAAATCAGCAAGAGAAAAAATAAAAGGCACAAAAATCAGAAAAAAATTAAACTATCGCTGTTTGCAGATGATATGATCTTATATTTGGAAAACCCTACAGACTCCAATGAAAGACAGAACTAATATTCAGTAAAGATGCAGGGCACAAAATCAGCATACAAAAATTAATAGCATTTCTATACAATAACAATAGTTACCTGAAAAGGAAACTAAGAAAACAATTCCATGTATCATAGCTAAACAAAGTCAAACACTCAGGAATAAGTATAACCAAGGAGGTGATAAATGTGTAGTATACTGACAACTATAAAATGTTGATGAAAGAAATTGAAGAAGTCACAAATAAATATAAAGATTTGTTAACAAATTGAAAAAGAATGAATATTGTTAAAATGTCCACACTACCAAAATGATCTACAGATTCAATGCAATCCCCTATCAAAATCCCAAACATACCTTAACTAAAAACAGAAAAATGTTCTAAAATTCATATCGTCCTACAAAAGACTCTCAATAACCAAAGCAATCTTGACAAACTCAGAAGCATCACACTTTCTTATTTGAAAATCTACTACAAGGATATAGGAATTAAAACAGCATAGCATTGGCCTGAAAACAGACACATAGACCTATGAAACAGAATAGGTAAACCAGGAATAGATCCATATATTTAGATTCAATTGGTTTTCAACAAAGATGCCAAGAACAACAGGGATAAGACAATATCTTGCAAAAAGGATATTAAGATAACTACTTATTCACATAGAGAAGAATTAAATTAGAGCCTTTCACACCATATATGAAATGAATTAAAGACTTACAGCATACAATCAGAGGTGGTCAGGGACTGACTCCACTGATGTTTTGTTTTTGCACAATCAGTTGTCCAGCTTAACCAGAAGTGCAAAAAAAGCTCTTTGGGTCAGTTCCTAACCACCCCTTTACTATGCATTAAGACCTAAAACTGTAAAACTACTAGGAAAAAAAATAAGAGAAATGGTTCATGATACAGGTATGGGCAAAGATTTCATGGATATGACTCCAAAAGCACAGGCAGCAAAAGCCAAAATAAACATATGGAATGTGTCAAACTGAAAAGCTTCTGTACATTAAAGAAAACAACAGGATAAAGAGACAACATACAAAATGGTAGAATATATTTGCAAACTATATATCTGATAAGGGGTTAATATCCAAAATATATAAAGAACTCAAATAACTCAATAGCCAGAAAACAAATAATTCAATTAAAAATAGACAAAGAACCTGAATAAACATTTCTCAAGGAAGACATACAAATGGCAAACAGGTATTTGAAAAGGCATCTAACATTGCTAATCACCAGAGAAATGCAAATGAAGACCACAACATTACCTCACTCTTGCTAGAATGGTAATTATCAAAAACTTGAAAGATAACAAGTGTTGGCAAGGATGCAGAGAAAAGGGAACACTTGCACACTGTTGGTGGGGATGTAGAACAGTATAGCCATCAAAGAAAAAAGCCTGATATTCTTCAAAAGACTAAAATTAGAATTTACCACATTATCAAGCAATTCTACTTGAATTCATATTCAAAGGATATGAATGAAATTAGTATGTTGAAGAGATATCAGTACTCCCATGTTCAATGCAGCATAATTCACAATGCCACGTATGGAAGCAGCTTAAGTGTTCATCGATGGATGAATGAATAAAGAAAATGTGGAATATGCACATAATGGAATAATATTAACCCTTTAAAAAGAAGGAATCTTTTGTCATAAATGACAAAATGGGTGAACCTGGCAGACATCATGCTAAGTGAAACAAACCTGGTACAGGACAAATGCTATATAACGTCACTCACATGTGTAATCTAAAAAAGTCAGACTCACAGAAGTACGGAGTCCAGTGGTGGTTAGCTGATGCTGCCTGAGGGTTAGGGATTTGGGAGGGTGCTTGAGTAATAGGGAAATATCTTCAAAGGGTATGCAGTTTTGGTTAGACATGAGGAATAAGTTTCAGTGATCTACTGCACAGAATTCTGACTATAATTGATTATACATTTATTATATATTTCAAAATTGCTAAAATAGATTTTAAATGTTCTTACCACAATAAATAATAAGTATATGAGGTGATGGGTATGTTATTATGCTTGATTTAATAAGTCCATGATGTACGCAATTATAAAAATATCACATTATACCTATTAATATATTTAATTATATTTTGTCCATTAAAAGTATAAAAACATTAACCTTCCATATTTAAAATGATAACATCCCATGTTGGTATTGGTAAAATGAAATAAACAATTTTTGTATGCTGCTTAGGAGTTACATAGGCACATTTCTGAAGAAACATTTTGAAATTTTTTTTCAGGCACCTTAACACAATTTTGCCTTTAAAAACTAGTAATTTCACTTTTAAGAATCTGACCTAAGGAAATCATGCAATGTTATTGTCATAAAACAATATATGCTCATAATCTTCAAAGAATTATTAAAAGATTTTAAACATTGGGAAAATGTGTCTAAAATATGGAGATAGTTAAGTACAAAATAGAGCATCTAAGTGAATAAATCACTATGATCTTACTTTTAAAAACACAGAAGACAAAAGGATAACCCCCTAAACAATGTCCAGCTAATATAGCATTAAGATCCATTTAGGAACTAAAAAAAAACAATGACGCTACCCCTGGGTGTTCAGATTAAATTGGTCTGAGGTGGGCACTTTTTAAAAGCTGCCCAGATGATTCCAATGGGCATTCAGGTTTGAGGAACACTGGCTTCTTAGACATATACGTGTACACATAGTTGCAGGTGAAACTGAAAAGAAGTTTAGTTAACTGTAAAAAGTGTTCTCTTGGTTATGAAATAAATCATTGTATATTTTCTTTTGTAAACTTGTATGTATTTAAACTTTTTACAATAAGTAGGAAGATATGCAATTAAGGCAATCACTTTTATATAACTAGTGCATACTAATTACTTGAAAACAGGATGGGTGCTCTATGTGTCTCATTTTCTTGAAATCTTATTTACAGAAATTATTTCATTTCAACAGATCAAGGCAATTTCAGCCAAGCCTACCTCAATTCATCACAAACTCTGCATTAATGAATAGCATGCTCATTACTGATTATGTACAGTCATGACTTGTTGAATCAGATCTACAGTTTAATATTCATTGTTTCAGGAGTATCTGGATTTGAGAACTTTGGGTATTAAGTTTGACAGATTAGGAAAAATATATTTTGCCTAGGAGAAAATTAAATTTAAATAAATAGGCTTCATCTAATTATTCCATTATTCCTGAGTGATTTTTCTCAGTGTCAGAGACATCAGTTTGCTCATATATATTTTGTTAGATCCGAATGATGCACTTATCTTCCCTTCTCTGGACTCACCCAAATCAAAATTTAAAAGTTTATTTATTTAAAAAATACATATGAGTACATACCAGGCATTGTTCGAGCTAAAACAGATATGGTGGTAAACAAAACATTATGGTTCCTGAACTTCCGGAGCTTCTCTTTTGGGTTCATATTTACATAAACAACACTAAGTTTGAGTGCTAATAGAATAATGCAAAGAGTTTTATGAGAGCAAAATAATTTAGCATTGGGAACACTTAAGGACTCAAGGAAACTCTTTTTGAGAAAGTGACATTTAAGCTTGGTTCTGAAGGATGGCTGAGAGTTATTAAAGAGTAGTATGAAAGGTATGCCAAAGATAGAGAATAGAATGTGCAAAGGCACCAAAGCAGAAAGAAGTTTAGAATATCAGTGTAACTGACATAATGAGGAGGAAATAGAGAAGTAGGAAAAGAGGCAAGTTATAAGCCATTTGGAGGATTATGTTCCTTAAAGCAATGTTAAGGAATCGACGAATTTAAACAGAAGAGTAAAATGATCAGATTTGCAATTTAATACAATCATTTCTGTTATGTGGGGAATAAATTTGAGAGGAACAAGACTAGATTTGGAGAGAAAATAGGATTTGGAGAGACAAAATAGGACACTCTTGTAGTGGTTCAAGAGAGAGATGATGGAAGTGGAGAGGATGTTTTAGATCGGAGCTATAGTTTGAAGTAGCAGCAACCAAACTTGAGGATAAATTAAATGGGGATAGAGGAAAAGCAGATTGTGTCAAGAATGTTTCCTGAATTTCTGGCATCGGAAAATGAGGAAGCATTAGTATAATTTGTCGACATGAGGAGAGTATAGGGGAAGTAGATTGGTTGGCTAGGTGTGGGAATAAAGAGTTTAGCTTTGTGCATGTTTAGATACCTTTAAGATATCTACAAAAAGATGTCAAGTAGCCAGTTGGATACATTGGGTTAGACTTCAGAAATGAATGTATTCGATAGTCACCAGAATATAGAAAATATTTAAAGACATGAAACCTGACTCAAAGAGCGTGGGTCAGGACTGAGACCTGAGAACTATGAGTATTTCAACTATCAATATATACTATGTACATACACACATATATATATGCACATAAAATATGTTTATTGCTTTTTGGTGGATATATCCTTATACCATTATGAAACTTCCTCTTCATGGCCATACTTAACTTAGAAGGGAGATTGAGACATGTAGTTTATCCAAGTGCCCAGGAGGATGAGGGAGGAGGTTAGCTGAATAGCTAGGCAATCTTGCCATATATGACAATGCGAAGTATTGGTGGGGATATGGATTAAATAAACTCTTATTCCCTGATGGCAGAAATCCAAACTATTATAACCACATTGGAAAGTAATTTGGCAATACGTGCATCAGAAGTCAAGCTCAAGAATTATAAACACCACAAAATTATGAAGAACCAAAGGCTAAAGAAAAATAAATTTTAATTGTTTATACGATGAGAGATTACATGGTAGTAAATAAGTAAAGTCTGCCTAACAAAATGGATCAGTTATAGAAATAAAATACTAAGTCAACAAGCAAGTAAAAAATACCTTATAGGTTATACCATTTCCATAAGGTTCAAAAAGGGAAGAAAATGAATGATTATACAAAGAGACAGATTAATACAAATTTCAGGATAGTGGTAGCTCTTTGGGAAGACAAGTGCACAGCCATGGCAGTTGTTGGTTAACATTCTAATTTTTAGGTTGTATGATTGTATGTGTTTATTTCAATATACTTCATAGCTTATAAATACTTAATATATTTTTTCTGTATCACATAATTTATAAGTAACAATTTAATAACTATAAATTATAAATGAAAAGTCACAAAATAAGCACTTTTTTATACACAAACATCATTTTGGGGAACTTTGGCTGTGATGAAGAAAAGAGAGTTGTACTTGCAAGTGAACGCAGACCAACATGAAATCAAACATTTTCTTCAGTAACGGGTGAGGCTAGAGCATGTTTGAATGGTAAGGAATGATCCAACAGAGAAGATGAACTTGAAGTTGCCAAAGAGTCTCATATCCCTGAGAAGGGAAGAAAAGGATGAAGAGTACATATGCAAGGACTGCTATTGGAAGAACAAGAAAAAACACTTGATTGTAATGGGGAAGGACAAGATGGGCCACAAACATTTGCTCCTAGTAAAAATTATTTGACTTCCTAAAAATGCGCAGAACCATAAGAAAAGTACCGTAGTACCACTTGTACCTAGTTGACTTCACTAAGTGGTGTTTCATTACCAGGTATGAAGACAAAGCTTGTTCCCTGGCTTCATGTGTTAACTAAATAAAACAGTCAGATACTGCCAGCCTCCTATCAGTGTCTACTTGACTTGAAGGCTCTCTACTTGTCTCAGCCACTCTGCCTATAAAGAAGGGATTTAGACAGATTGCTTCTACTCTTTCTGAATCTACCTGAAAGATATCCCTTCCTCTCTTCTTATCAGGGCCTTGGAAAACAGTACTCAAGGACCCATTTCTTGTTCGTTCCCCCTCACAGTATTATGAAAATAAGCCAACAACATTAACATTTCCCTAAGCATCTCACAAGATTTCTTTAAAAGCAGAGTACTGAACTATATATAATAGAAACATTTTTAGGACTTCTCCCAGGTTCTTTTAGATTCTCAGAGTATATGGAGCAGTGCTTATTTTCATAGTGAGTTTGTGTTTCTAAGGAGAAAAAAAGTCACATTTAAACATTTGGGAACTACCAAAAAGCAAACTTTTAGGGGAGAAATTATATTGAATGGGAAATGATTTTTTTTTTTTTTTTTTTTGCAGTTTTTGACTGGGGCCGGGTTTGAACCCACCACCTCCGGTATATGGGGCTGGCACCGTACTCCTCTGAGCCACAGGCATCACCCAGGAAATGATTTTTAAAGCAAAGATGAAGAAATCTTGTATAAGTCATATAAATGCAAAGGTTCTTAACAGTGGTGCTGTTATAAAGGCATATATATTTTTTAAAGCCCGCTATAGGTATTAGGCAGAGATCAGGGACAGGTCCTTAGAGAAAGCATACAAGTTGAGGAGCTTATCTTCAGATTTCTACATCCAGAATCTTGATTATGTAAAATGTTGATTAACCATAAGTTATAAAAAACTGATTATAAGCCATATGTCCCAGTTTTTTATTTACAATGAATAAATTATATTTGACAAGGTAACTGAAATTAGGCATTTGCTCAGTCCTTTAAGTACCATTCAAAAGAACAAGGTTCAATTTGCTCGGTCTGACAAGAATTAGGACAAATGGATGTAGGGGAAAGCTATCTGATTTAGCTTGAGTGCAGGTCTGTTTTTCTCTGCTCCAGGCATCTGAGGGCTATCTAGAAAGTATCCAGCCATTGCTAATACTATTTTCACATTACATAGCTGGATACTTTCCGGACACCTCTCATATGTCTGTCTAGAAAACTAATATGACTCTCTGATCAATTTTTCCCCTAGAAGTGACAGATACAAATGGTACTTAGGTTTTTAAACCATTTTTTTCCTCTTGAGGGCCACCTACCTATCCAGACACCTAAGAACAGTCATGGGATTTAAGGCACTGTACTCCCTCATAGTATTTTCCCCTTAGCAAAACCAAGAGGTTAATAGGTTATAATTAAGTCCAAACCAGAAGTTAGATGCATAATTTACAGCAGTCCTAAAGCTGATCATTACCATTCTCATCTAAAAAGCCCCTCCTTTTTGGCTACAATTTCCCCTTCCTGATTCTTTCCCCTTGATTCTGACATAGCAACTTCATTACATCTCAAGACTCTCACCCCCAACTTGGACATTCCAGTTGAAGCTAGTATGGTTAATCTTTTTTTTTTTTTTTATTAAATCATAGCTGTGTACATTAATGTAATCATGGGGTACAATGTGCTGGTTTCATATACAATCTGAAATATTTACATCAAACTGGTTAACATAGACATCATGGCATTTTCTTAGTTATTGTGTTAAGCCTTTTATATTCTGCATTTAGGAGATTTCACCTGTACCCTTCTAAGATACACCATTTGAGTGCATGACTGCTTTCTTTCCAAGCTCTCTGTACGTACATCAGAACTCCCCAAATCGAATTTTCTGGCCAACAGGGAAACAACTGTACAAACTGTACTTTCATCAAAA
>CAUYON010069508.1:0-14626 GCA_963573935.1 Arctocebus calabarensis | reverse complement strand
AGTCCCAGCTACTCGGGAGGCTGAGGCAAGAGAATCGCTTAAGCCCAAGAGCTGGAGGTTGCTGTGAGCAGTGTGACGCCACGGCACTCTACCCAGGGCGATAAAGTGAGACTCTGTCTCTACAAAAAAAAAAAAAAATTCTTTTCTCTTTCCTTGCTATTGTACATTAAGTAATGAATCTATTTCATACCTGGGACACATTTCTCCTTAAAAATTAACTTGATCACTCCTTCCCGGATCTGTTTAGTTTTGGCGCCGTAAACAATGGGATTCAGAGTAGGAGGAAACATCAGATAGAGATTGGCAATAATGATGTGGACATGGTGGGGAATGTTTTTTCCTCCAAAGCGGTGAGTAAAAAAGGTGAATAAGGCTGGAACATATGTGATAACAATAGCACATATGTGAGAGGTACAGGTGCTAAAGGCCTTGTGACGAGCATCTGCAGATGACAAACTCAACACAGCCTGCAAAATCATAGTGTAAGATACAGCAATACAAGCCAAATCAAACACCACAATCAAAAGGGCTGCCAAAAGCCCATAGATAGCATTGATTTTGAAATTGCCACAGGATATCTTGGCCACAGACATGTGGTCACAGTAGGTGTGGGGGATGGAGTTTCCCCGACAATAGGGCAGGCGCTTGGTAAGGAAGGTGAATGGGAGGATGAGCCTCACACTCCTGAAGAAGGTGGCAAAACCAGACTTGGCGATGACAGGGTTGGTGAGGATGGTGCTATAGCGTAAGGGGTAGCAAATGGCCACATAGCGGTCCAAGGCCATGAGCATGAGCACCCCAGACTCCATTCCAGTAAACATGTGGACAAAAAACATTTGGGTCAGGCAAGCATTGAATTCTATCTTCTTGAGGTCAAACCAGAATATGCACAGCATATTGGGTACCTTGGTGGTGCACAAGCTCATGTCAGTGAAGGAGAGCAGAGCCAGGAAGTAGTACATGGGCCGGTGCAGGGCCTGCTCATGGCTGATGAGGTAGAGGAGCCCACAGTTTCCCACAACAGCAACAATGTACATGAAGCAGAATGGCAGGGAGAGCCAGATGTGTGTGGCTTCCAGTCCAGGAACACCATTCAGGATAAAGAATCCTGGGCTCAGGTAGGAGCCGTTGGCCCCAGACATAATGTCTTATAGAAGGGCATTTTACAATCTTTAATAGAAATTTCTTTCTTCCTGGAAAGTAGAGAGGTAGGGTTAGAGACCAGGTAAGAGGGTCTGGTTTGGATGATGTGATGAGTGAATGCCATGAACCTTATTTTGATAACAAGGAATTTTCAACTAACCCTAACAAAGAAGTCTTTGAATATGGTGTCTAAAAGTCATTAAGCAGTTATAACACTACTCAAAGTCCCATTGCAAACTTTGGAGCAACTGTCCCTTCCCCAGCATACTTCTTGATCTCTACTATATTTCAGTAACAAATTTTGAACTAGTCCACTGTATCTTCTTCCTTCCTACAAACTGTTTCTATTCTCGGATTATGCCCATGCTAATCGTACCTGATTCTTGTCACTAAAATCACCTGAGTATATTTATATGGTCACCCTAATCTCACCAGTCCCTACCTGCAGTTTGAATTTTGAGTTTTAATGCTTACTCAAAATGATTGCTTTTGTCCTGCCTTGATGATTATAAAAAGCTCTATATTCTATATGGTCTGTATATAAAAGTTCTCAGTAATAACCCATATAACTTGTACATTATAATAAATTGTAGATAATAAATTACATATAAGTGAATGAATGAATGTTTTAGTTAATAAGGATTTTGTATGTCTGGTCCTTCATCTTTGAAGTCAATATCATGTTTTTCTCCATTGTGGAATTTTAAAAGAAATTATTGGCAGGAAATAGAAAAGTATTTTAACTTCTAAATCATTACCAAATTTTATGTAATTTTAGTAATGATTTTAATAAATATTTGAGTTCAATTAGATATGGCATTTTTTTCCCTTTAACTTCCCTGTATTTTTACTTTTTCTATTAATTCCCTTTCCTCAAAGCTAGATTTACACCCAGAAAGACTTTGGAGTTCTTTTGATTATAAATCAACTATACTGCTTTAATTTGAATATTATATTCTTTGTCATACTGAACAGATAATCAATATAAAAATATCAAAAATAGCATTCTATCTTTAGAATGTTACTTATTATGGGTGACATAGAAAGAATTGCTTGAAAATTAATAGCTTCAGGGGAGTTGAAGACTTATGATGATTAAAATATTTCTTTTACTTGAAAATATAAAGTGTCCCTTTTTCTGGAGTAGGGCCCATATACCAAAGCATAAGCCAGACCTTTTTAAGCATCTAGCACAGCAAATTAGAAACCTGTGGTATAGATACTTGAATTACATGACTGTGAAGCCATGAAATGTATGTTCCTTGTAACATCCTAGAAATCACTGTTGTTCCCTCTTTCACTGCCTCGAGTACACAGAAAGTGAAAGGAAAACAGAAGATGACACATTTCAGAGGCTTATAGCCTCTGTGTTCCTAGTTGACTGGATCTCATAAAAGAGATCCTATATGGTATTTCTCACAATACCTCTCCCCAAATATCACCATGTAGAGAAATCATCATCTCATAGTCCTGGCTGAGAGAAAGTTCAAGATTAAAATTTCCAGTGCCCACCATCTTTTATGTGTACACTATGAAGAAATGAATGAGATGAAAAGAAAATGAGACTAAGTCCAATAGAAGCCATCCAAAGAGAACAAGAGCTATCACCTCTAAAATAAAGGAAAAGAGAAGTGCATTGCCTGTTGCTGCTGCTGTCTTTGATTAATTGTCCATATATTCCAAGTTGTTGCTTTGCAATAAAAAGTGTTTTCACACTTTCCCAAAATAGCTACTTATGAAAATCACCCAAACTCACCTCAGTAATAGGTGTAATCAAATTATGACCGAGGATCTTTAGGAATTTTTGGAAAACTGAGATGGCATCTTCTTACATAGGATTTCTTTTTCTCTGGGGGAATCTCTAGGATTATATCCCAGTAGTTGAGTCTCCACAATTAAGTGTCTCAGAGGGCACTGTGTAAAAGAGAATGAACTTTGGGCCTGCTAGGAATAGATCTATATTTAGCAGCTTTTGAGTAGAAAAAGAAAAAAAAAACAAATGGGAAATATGGCCACCAAGTCTGGTGGTGATGAACATAACTTTTTAAAGATTTCTTTTTTCTTATTACAAAAGAAATATATTTTTAACGTAGAAAATCTGGAATCTATAGAATTGTATAATAATTGATTGGAAAATCAGAATCCTAACATAGAAGATAACCACTCTACAAACGGGATCTCACCTAATGTAGACAACGCAAGGGTACATTTGAAAACAACTAAGAGTATATTATAAATGTTGTACCACAAAAATAAGTAAGTGAGGTTATGGTTATGTTAATTAGTTTGATTTTAGCATTCCACATGCTCATGAAATCATCACATTGTACTCCATAAATGGATATACAGTTGTGATTTAATAAAAAATAAGTTAAAAAATAAAAAATGTTCTACATTTCATTCATTTTATATTTCTTATGTATAATACTTTTATTTTTAAAAAGTAAATTTTAGCTTATATTGCATTTACACAATATTTCTTTCTCTAACTGGTATTTTTTGAACCTTTTATCATGCCATTATAGATGTCTTGAAATAAAAATTTCATTAGCTAAACCTTTCTTTCACTCAATAGCTATACTAAATTTGATTATGCATTTCATTACACTTTTTATTTGTTTCTAAATTTTATTAAAAATAATTCCTCCACAAATATCCTAATCTACTCTGTTTACGTTATTTATTTTTTTCTTTCTACAGACAACTAGAAATAGTATTGAAGTTTAAACTGTCAAAAGGCATCACCAATTTTAATTACATTGACAAATGTTGGAAAAAATCATCTCAGTAAAATTTGTGATTTTTTTACTTCCATGCAAAGTGAGTGAACTATCCCTCTATGAATACCATTGCATGTTCCCTTTCCCAGTTGCAATATTGAGAATATTATCTCAGTGGTATTAGAAATCAAATTATCATTAACTTCACTAGCAGTAATTTTGAATATTTTCAAGTGTTTTTGTTCAATTGTTTTTCTCATACATTGATTATTCACCCACTTCTTTGTCTATCTTCAATGAAGGCGCTAGTGTTGATTTATTAATTTTTAAGCATGTTCAATACTAAAATATAAACTGATTTTCTGTTGTTATCTGTAAACATTTTTCCAAGGTCATATTTGGCTTTAAATGTTATGTTATGGTGGAAAGCTATTGTATTTCTTTATTACTTTTCCTTCCTTTTCCTAAAAACAAACAAAACAAAATAAAACAAAAACAAAAACCCCACAATTTTTCCATACTTGAATCCTTTTGTGTGAAATGGTATGAAGTAGAATACAAAATCGTACCATCCCCAAAACTCATATTTCACCTTACCCCTTGGAAGTAAATGTTCTTAAACCCTAAAATCTGATACATGTTTTGGCCAAAGTTTCTTTTATAAGCAGGTTTAAAAATTTACTATCTTGCTTTTGCTGTTTTGCCTAGAGTTTGGCATTGGAAATATTACATAAAGAAGTCTGAAGATTTCCATGATGACTATTTGGAATGACAACAACTCTTCTAAGTTGAAAGTTTAGTTTTGCTTTAAAAAAATAATAATAAAATACACGAAAATTATTTTGACAAAATTTAAATGAATGTAATTATTACAAAAATATATATGAGCCTCAATATAAACCTTTTCCTTTTAGATCTAAATATTAAGAGAAATGAGAATTATATGAAATATTGGTTAAATTTAGAACAGAGTTCTCAAACTGGAAGTATTGACAACTGGTTATACTCACCTGTATAGAGCATCATAGGCAATTTTTTTAGAAGAAATTAAAAGAGTGTCTTATAATCTATCACTTTTGCTCATAAATATTAATATTTGTATTAAGTTTGACTTAGGCATTAACAGAACTGAGTCACTTTTGCTTTTTCCAATTTTTGTAATGAGATAAAACATACATAACAAAACTTGCTATTGTAACGATTTTTAAGTATATAGTTCTGTGGCATTAAATACATTCATAATGTTTGTGCAACCATTACCACTATCCAACTCCAGAACTCTTTTCGTCTTATAAAACTGCAACTCTACAGCTGTTAAACGATAACTCACAATTCTCCTTCCCCCAAGCCTCTAGGAACCACTTGTCTATGATTTTGACTAGTGCAATTATCTCATGTAAGATTACACAATATTTGTCCTTTTATAAGAAGCTTATTTCATTTAGCATAATACCTTCAACTTTTAATCCATGTAGTAGCATATTTCTGAACTTCTTTTTTTTTTTATAGTAAATGACATTCCTTTATATGCCTGTAATCACATTTTTCTTATCTATTTATACACTGATGATCAGTTGAGATGTTTCCACCTTTTATGGTTGTAAATAATGTTTCTATGAACATGTTATACAAATACATCTCTGAGAATCTAATTTCAATTATTTTACATATATTCTCAGAAGTAAATTTTATGGTAATTCTATTTTTAATTTTTTGAGGATCCCCCATACTATTTTCTAGAGCCACTACATCATTTTACATTCCCACCAAAAGTACACAAGGATTCCAATTACTCCACATCCTCCCCAACACTTAATATTTTCCAGGGTGTTTTGTTTGTTTGCTTATCTGTTTGATAGTAGCCATCATCTAATGGGTGTATGGTGGTAGGTAGTTCATTATGGTTAAAATTTGCATTTAACCAATGATGACTGGTGTCAAGAATGTTTATAGGTGCTTATTAGCGATTTGTATATTTTCACTGGAGAAGTGTCTATTGATAAGTTCCCTGCTCATGTTTGACTCGGTCTGTTTTTTGTTATTGTTGTTTAGTGTTGGGAGTTCTGTGTATATTCTGGATGTTAATCCCTTATCAGATATACGGTTTGCAGATATTTTCTCCCATTCTTTGGGTTGCTTTTCAATTTCTTGGTAGTATTTTTAGAAGTACAATTTTTAAAAATTTTCATAGAGTCCTATTTGCCTATTTTTTTGTTTGGTACTTGTGCCTTTAATTCATTTCCAAGGAATAATAGCCAAAACTAATGTCATGAAACTTTTCATCTATGTTTTCTTCTAAGAGGTTTGTAGTTTTAAATTTTATGTTTGGGTCTTTCATCCATTTTGAATTAACTTCTGTACATGCTGATTTTATGAAAGAATCCAACTTCACCTTATGGACTAAAATGAAGTCCTCATTTCCCTAGCACTATTTGTTGAAAAGATTGCACATTCCCTTTTGAATGGCATTGATACTCTTGTCAAAAAAGTAACTTGACCATATATAGGAGGGTGTATTTCTGGGCTCTCTACTGTACTTAGTTGGTATTTAGGTCTGCCTTTATGTTATTACTAAACTGTTTTGGTTTTAAAATCAGGAAGTATGAGCTCTCCAGCTTCATTCTTTATTGTCAAGATTGCTTTGGCTACATGGGTTTCTTTAAGATTTTGTAAGAATTTGAGAATGTGTTTTTCTATTTCTACAAAAATAATCCCTGAGCTTTTGGTTAAGGGTTTCACTAAATCTGTAGGGACACTTTGGGCCGTATTCACATTTTAATAATAAATCTTCCAAGCCTATATTTTCATATATTTAATTTATTTATGTCTTCTTCCATTTCTTTCTGTGGTATTTTTTAGTTTTACTTGTGCAAATCTTTCAGTTTTCTTATATAAATCTTGTAAAATTACCCCACAGGCAGATAGGTATGCACAATTCTCTAGCTTCTATAGATATTAATTATTCCAAAGGAATCAGGGGGATAATCTCAGATTAATAAAAATTTCTCATCTATTGACATAAATGGAAGTCATTACCTCAAATGTAAAAGTGTTAAATTCAAATTCTTAATGTCTAATTAGTTCAGAGAAAGTGATCAAACTATCCTTATACAATCTTGCTCATTTTTTAACTTTTCTATAAAACTTATTTGGAAATAGCTATAAGGTTTTTTGAAAGACAAGCTATATCTAGTACTACTTACTTCATGGCAAAGTAAAGTTGTCCTTCATTAATAATAAGAAACTGAACATAAGGAAAGCATCAGATAAGATTTGAGTTATATTTTTGGCTTTATTTTGCCAGTTCAGTAAAACGCAAAAGATAACTATTAGTAGAGACCTGTAGGAGGAAGCAAGTTGTTTTGAAGCTTTATATATTTTATGTCCTCCCATATATTGTTGTGTTTTTTGCTCCATTTTCTTTATTTCTGTACACTACATACATGGCAGTCTGTAATGGTTGACCAATGAAATTCTGAAGAAACAAGACAACTTTTACTATACTGAATATCATGTTAGCATTTTCTTCTCCTTTCTTTCATTTGGGGAATATTAATATCTCATAATTTGAAAGGAAATATGGTTTAATTAAATTAAACTTTTGGTGTATATTTTTTGATACCACAGTTCTGGATCTCATATAACTGTTCCAGGCTGATATGGAAATATCTCTTTCACAAGGCTGCTGATTTCTTCCTCACAGTCATGGAAACACAATTTGAAAAGAATTGGTCTTCTCTCTGCTCCTCTCTTATTATCTCTCCTCTTCTCTCTTTCTCTCTCTCAAAATTCTTCTGTCTCTCCCACCCTCTCTTCCCTTCTCCCCCTCTTTCTCAATCATAAATACTGAGTAGAAAGTTCTTCTGTGGCAATATACCTTGTAGATATTTAAAACTTTTTAAATCTCTCCAAGATTGTGGCCTGCAGGTCTTACATCAGTTGTGAGTCATAGAGGTTTAGTCTTCAGAATTTTTTTATTAAATTCATTCCTTAGTTGGTTATGGGAAGATAACAAAATTAAATGGAGCTTGTTATGTGCATCAAATAAATTTTATTTATTGCATTTTATTTATCCATATTTTTAAGCTTATGTTCTGTTTTGCTTTTTTCCTGCTATTGTTTTTACTCCTTGTACACATGACTGGCATAGGCCTATTAGCATTATTGTTTTAAAAATTTAGGCATAATCTTCTAATAGTCATCCAGTCTTGCTATTTGTGTTACTCATATTTCTTATTTATAAAATCCATATAATTATATCTACCTCATAGTTTTGAGGTAAAAGTTCAATGAAATTGTATACATGAAACATTATATAATACCTGACAAAATGCTTATGTTTAAAAATGGGAGTTAAGCAAAGGTAATTCCTTGATATTTTGATAATTACTTAAATGAAATTATCTGATAAATTAAATTTATCAAATCTAAATTCCAAAATATACTAACTTTAGTATTGATAATCTAATACCAAATTTACCAAATCTAAATTCCAAAATATACTAACTAATACCAAATTTAGCAAATCTAAATTCCAAAATATACTAACTTCATATCTTATGAAGTATATTATATAAGGCACCTTAAAAATGTTAGCATGTTTTTTTAAACCACAATGTTTATTTCCAAACACAAAAATTGTATTATAAAAATGCACAGTGTGATTAATGTATTTTACAACATTTGATCATAAATAACATATTAAAATATATCCTTCATATTAGCAAATAAGTTTAATTCAACACATATAACAGATAATAAATATTTATTTATAACTTCTTCAATCATTCTATTTCCTATTTTAATCATCTCTTGAATTATTCTCTCTTTCTCACTTTCATTTGATCTTCCTTTTTTTGAATACCACATTTATCACTCCTCTTCATTATTTTTTCTGTTATTCCCAGAAATCTAAATAGTGTCTTTTCTCAGTCTCTTTGGGGAATGGAGGATTTATAGGACATCTGCCCATACCAAAAATCATGGATGCTCAAGTTCCTTATATAAAATGGTGTGGTATACAAATACTACACACATCTTCCTGTGTATTTAATCACATCTAGATTACTTATAATACCTAATATAGTGTAAATGCTGTGTAAACAGTTGTTCTAATGTATTTTTATTTACTTTATTTTTTAGTATTGTATTGCTAGTTTTACATTTATT
The DNA here is from genome assembly GCA_963573935.1 of Arctocebus calabarensis. NCBI lineage: Eukaryota > Metazoa > Chordata > Mammalia > Primates > Lorisidae > Arctocebus > Arctocebus calabarensis. Next base: position 5,594 of record CAUYON010069508.1, on the reverse strand, counting down.
TTTCAAATATTTTTTATCTGCAGTTGGTTGAATCTGAGGATGTGGAACCCACTGACACATAGAACCCAATCTACTCCTTTCTTCATTGTTTCAGACAGCTCTGCTGTTTGTCTCTCTGCATTAAAGTCAAATAAAACACCTCTACATCTCTCCTTTCCTCAAATACCTGTTAAATAAAGTCAAATAAAATGCCTCTACATCTCTCCTTTCCTCAAATACCTGTTAAATACTAACCATTATATCTTTCAAAATTCTTTGAGTTTTATTCCGAAGAATATTTCCTAGACTGTGATGAACTCTAGTAACAGTATTTACTCCAGCTTCATTTGTCCGTACATTTGTATATTCCTATGAATCCAAATAATTACCCAGGCAGCAACTATCGGAGATAAATGAGCAGGAAAATTTTTTTTATCCAACCTTATACAATTTCACATAAATAGGAAATAGAAAGGATGACAGGACCATTGGAATTTAGCACATTCTGGGAAAATGTTTCATATTTCCCTGTAACACATTATTGTGCTTCCCCCAATCTTCCAAAGTTTCTCTGGGATATTTGACATTTTTGTTTTATTTTCTAAGTGCTCCCCATAGTGCCTAGACAAAAGTGCATTAATCATCAAGAGTTTACTTAAAGTTGGGTGTCCTAACTACTCTATTCTGTGTGTTCATTCCATAAGGTCCAACTAAGGTAAAATTATTTGAAAACTAAGACTGTTTCCTGTATATTTTATTTTTTCTAAATGTCTTGGATTAAACATTTTGTGATTATTTCATAAATTTTGGGGGAGAATATCCACAGATGTTTTCTCTGGAGCTCATGGTTTTTGAATTTTGCATTTACTCTCTTCCTCTATAATTTTCTTTATGTTAAATGGACAATCTCATATCATAGATTTATCTTACACTTAAAATTACTTTTTCTCTAAAAAACAATTTTATCACTCCTTCACGGATCTGCTTGGTCTTCACTCCATAGACAATTGGATTTAAGGTGGGAGGAAGCAACAGGTAGAGGTTGGCTATAAAAATGTGAACATGATGAGGTATAGTGCGTCCTCCAAAACGGTGAGTGAAGAAGTTGAAGAAGGCTGGGACATAGGTGATAACAATAGCACATATGTGTGATGTACAGGTACTGAAGGCTTTATGACGAGCATCTGTAGATGACAAATTCATCACAGCACGGATAATCATGCTGTAAGACATGGAGATACAGAACATGTCAAACCCCCCAATCATTATGGCAGCAATGAGACCATAGATTGCATTAATCTTTACATTGCCACAAGATAATTTGGCTAAAGACATATGGTCACAATAGGTATGGTGAATGAGGTTACCTCTGCAGTAGGGAAGACGCTTGATCAGGAATGTAAATGGAATCATGAACAACACACTACGAATGAAGGTGGCAAGCCCAATCTTGGCAATTACAGTGTTGGTGAGGATGGTGGAATAGCGTAGAGGGTAACAAATGGCTACGTAGCGATCTACAGCCATAAGCATGAGCACACCGGACTCCATGCCTGTTAGCATGTGGATGAAAAACATCTGCACAAGGCAGGCATTAAAGTCAATCTTTTTAAGACTGAACCAAAAGATACATAACATATTGGGAACAAATGAAGTGCACCCAGTGACATCTGTAAGGGACAGCAAGACTAGAAAATAATACATGGGCCTGTGCAGCTCCTGCTCATGGCTGATGAGATAGATAAGCCCACAGTTCCCAATGACAGCAATGATGTACATGAAGCAGAATGGCAGAGAGATCCAGATGTGTGCAGATTCTAGCCCAGGAATCCCATTGAGGATGAGGTATCTGGGTGTCAGGTTAGAGCTGTTGGCCCCATACATGATGATCAGTTAGAAACCATGCTACTTTTTGTACCAAAAAAAATTGTCCTGTATAAGAATAAAGTAGTGAGATTATTTTAATCCACAGGAAAAAAAGATGAAAAATGTGTTGCACAATATAAATAGTAAATTCTAAAAATTCATTATTTTGTACTCAGACCATAATGTTTGATCCTAATAAAAGGTTTTATACCTACTACCAAATCAAAAGAATATAAATGTAGTACAAACATAGCATCAAAGTCGTGACCTGGCTTGCTTTCATATTAGAAACAAAATACTTACTTTTATTCCCAGGTCAGTCACTAATTTGACTTTGTCCCCTCAACCAATTTCCAAATTATACACTGTCTGAATATCTCAATCTCTTAATCTACCCTTTTCCAAAAGTACTTCTAATGTGTCTATTGGGTTATAATCAATTATATTAGTGAGCACCTACCTATTACACACTTTGACTATGAGTCTTGGTTAGACCTATATAAAAGTGTAAACCTGGCAAATCTGGATTTTCCAAGTCATGGTAATCAAGAACTGAAAATGTGACAGGTGAAAAATTTACATAATAAATCTCACCTTACAAAACATGGTTACGTGCACTTTGTATTATATCTTTAATTGTTTATTTCTGGTAAATGTGAAAGATTTTCTGTAAAATGTATAATTTTTCTTTATTAAATTGTGACTATGTACATTAATATATTTATGTTGAATTGATAAACAATGTGGAATGCTTACATTAAACTGATTAACACAGCTATTACCTTGCTTGCTTATTTGTTGTGGTAAGACATTTATACTCTATTCTTAATGGTTTTGAAATGTACCACTGTATTATGCACATTAGGTGAGGTCCCACAAATAATCTCTCTCCTCCCAGCCTACGCCCTCCTTCCCCCCTCTCCCTCCTCTTTCCTCTCTCTTTCTGGATAACAGTTATGTTTTTTCATTCATATGAATGCATAGGTGTTTATATGTTGGTTTCATAGTAGTATTGAGTATATTGGGTTCTTTTCTTCCATTTTTGAGATGCTTTACTAAGTAGACTGTGGTCTGCTCCATCTGGGTAAACATAAAGACATAAAGTTTCCATCATTTTTATGGCTGCATAATATGCCATGGTATACATATACCATAATTTGTTAATCCATTCATGAGTCAATGAGCATGTGGGTTGCTTCTGTGATTTGGCAATTATGAATTGGGCTGCAATAAACATTCTGGTGCAAATGTCTTTGTTATAAAAAGATTTTTTGATCAGCTGGGTATATAGTACCAGTAGTAGAAAAACCAATACTATAGTACCAATAGTAGAGGAATTGCAGGATCAAATAGTAAGTCTATTTTTAATTCCTTGAGTATTCTCCAAATTTCTTTACAAAAGGGCAAGTGTGCATTTGCATCAACAGTGTAGAAGTGTCCCCTTCTCTCTGCATCCATGCCGACATCTGTAGTTTTGGGATTTTGTGATGTGGGCTAATCGCACTGCAGTTAGATGATACCTCAAAGTGGTGTTAATTTGCATTTCTCTGATGATTAAAGATGATGAGCATTTTTTCATGTGTTTGTAGGCCATGCACCTGTCTTATACAGAGAAGCTTCTGTTCAAGTCTCTTGCACACAAAGAAATGGGATTGTTTGTTTTTTTCTTATTGATTACTTTGAGTTCTCTTTATAGCAATGATATTGTTAAGCACTAATTAATTTTCTCACTTCCCATTAATTCTCTTCAAATCTTCATGTAGATAAGTAAGATATATATCAGGCATATATATATGCATATATATACATAAGCATTCTTTAGAATATATTGTGCTATCAATGTACTGTGTGTGTGTGTATAATCATCGTTTTATGTTTTCTTTTTATGTATATATTTTTAGGCCCCATGGATTATTATATTCGGTGGGGTGAAATTCTTATTGTTTATAGTCTGAAATTAGAAATGGAACCATTATGAAATCTTTCCTAATTTAAATCATAACACTCTAGATATTTTTCTTTTGTTCTTTTTTGGTTTTATTTTTAGGGAATTCTTTCTTCTATCTTTAAATATATTTTCTTAGTTATTGCTTGCTTTAGATTACCAGATTGGATTATTCATTTTTTCCTAGCATTATATGTTTTATTTTCACAGCTTATTTTATATCTTCTTCAGTTTCATTTTAATTTCTTCTATGTATTTTCTTTTTATAAAGTTCTAATTTTAATTCCTTACTGCCTCTGCCCCCCCAAATTATTAGTTTTAAAATACTAAAAAATTATTACTTTAAACCCATGGAAAAATTTTCACATGTTGCTATATAAATTATATTTCTATATAAAAAACTACAAAAATAAATTCTTAAAACAATGAAAAGATTAGAACTGATTTATTTTTAACACTTTTGGTCAACTGTGAAATACTTTTAACATTATGCAAAGTAAACCGTGAAAATTTTAAGCACAACCTAGAACATAATAAGCAAAATACATAGTGCTAATCACAGTTACTTTTAATATTATTTCTATTATTTTGCTTTATAAGATAAATGGAAGTAAACTTATGTCTAGTTATACCTTAAAACCTCCTGTATCTTTCTACCTCATTCAGAGCAAACACCAACATTCTTACATTGTTTACAAAATCTTACACTCTCAGGAACATTTTAAATTTCTGAATGTATCCTAGAATTCTAACTCTTATTCTCTCAGTCCATTTAGACCTAGCGGAAGTTTATCAAGCTCAAAAAATATGTGCAACTCAGAGTATTTCTACTTGCCTTTTTCATGAGACAATAATGTGGCACACAATTTCAACATTTTCAGATCTCCACTCAGTGTCATCTCAAAGTAAAGGTTTCCATGACCTCCCAATTTAAAGTTGCAACCCCCAGATACCCACCAATCTTGGTGTAACATCTCCCTTTAAAGCCTTTCCACACTCCACAGAAATTAATATTGTCTATTGTATCCTCACCAGAATGTAAAATCTATGTTCACAGGAATTTCTGGTTATTGTGTTCATGCTATAACTCCGTACAAGAAAACCCATTATATGATGAATTAATGGATGAATAAAACTCATCTCTATTTTGAGTGGTCCTCCTGGTTGCATTCAAATAAATGCCTTAACAAATTTTTATTGTGGCAAATATTTGTAAATTCAAATTCATCTGAAAGACATGATTTAAAGATGCTTTTAACTTGAAGATTTCTTTAAACAAATTAGAGAAATTTAAAATCAGAAAGAATACATGTAATAGATGCATCCTGTAAAGGTATATGTATTATGAATAGAAACAGTTACAGAAAAGTAGATTCGGGTTGAAATAATGTTGCTCATTCATGCAGATAACTTTTTATAGTGGGGTAATGGGATCACTGTCATTAGATGTATTCCATCAAATGGAAAACGGCACATGCAATGAATAAATGTATAATGTTGTCAAGAGGTTGGGTTACATGATCACTGGAATTTCTTTAAACACTTGCATTAATTTATTTTTATCCATAGAGGTCTTACCATTTCCTAAAGCATACTTCATCTATGGAAAGCAGAGAAAGTTTTCTATTATTGTATAGGAATACACTTGCCTGTAACATTATCTTTTTGATTCTTATCATAAGCTTCATGGAGTCTCTTTCAGTGCCTAAACCTCACTTAATCCTGGGCGGGGGGGGGGGGGGGGGGGGGGGGGGGGGGGGGGGGGGGGGGGGGGGGGGGGGGGGGGGGGGGGGGGGGGGGGGGG
>CAUYON010069506.1:0-11337 GCA_963573935.1 Arctocebus calabarensis | reverse complement strand
TGTAGTCCCAGCTACTTGGGAGGCTGAGGCAAGAGAATCGCTTAAGCCCAAGAGCTGGAGGTTGCTGTGAGCAGTGTGACGCCACGGCACTCTACCCAGGGCGATAAAGTGAGACTCTGTCTCTACAAAAAAAAAAAAAGAAAAAAGAGAATATGCAAACAACTAATAGCAAATGTAAAAATAGAGACATTACAACTAGCCTTTCAAAAATAAAAGCGGTCAAAACAGAATACTGTAAACAATTTTATGCCAATGAAGTATATGACCCAGATGGAATGGAAAAAATTCTAGAAAATACAAATTACTAAAACTGACTCAAGAAAAATAGAAATCTGAGCAGTCTTTTGAACAAGTAATAAAATGAAATTATAACTCAAAACTTTCTAACAAAGTAAAATATAGGAATAGTTGGCTTCCAGAGTGAAGGAAGCCAACTCTGTTTCATTTGCCTCTGCTCTAATCTTTATTATTTTTTCCTTCTGCTAGCTTTGGGTTTAATTTGCACTTTTTATTCAAGTTCCTGAAGGTGTAAAGTTAGCTTAATTTCAGCTCATTCTTCTCAGTATACCTTTTTTTTTTGAGCCAGAGTCACTATGTCACGTTCAGTAGAGTGCCCTGGCGTCACAGTTCACAACTCAAAGCAACCTCAAACTCATGGGCTTAAGTGATTCTCTTGCCCAGCCTCCCAAGTAGCTGGAACTACAGGAGCCCGCCACAACACCCAGCTATTTTTTTGTTGCAGTTGTCACTGTTGTTTACCAGGGCCGAGCTGGGTTCAAACCCACCTGCCTTCCTGTATGTGGCTGGCATCCTAACCACTGAGCTATGGGTGCCGAGCCTCTGCATACCATTTCTCCACACATACCTGTAACCTCTTCCAACACCAGTATGTCAAACACCAATATGGTATATATTTCTTACAAGCAACAGAGGATCATTAGCACTCCATTATCAACCCAAGTCCATAGTTTACATTATAGTTCACACTTTGTTTTGTATATTCCATGGGTTTTCAAAATGTGTAAGAAAATGTATTCACCATTACAGTATTACACAAAATCAATCCCCCAGAAATACTATTCATCCTTTCTTCTCTTTCCCCACATCCCTGGAAACAACTAATCTTTTTGCTATTTCCAAAATAAATTAATTTATTATAGAAAGGCAGTAATTGAGAAAATGAGGAACAACAATAACAATGACAAAAATATTCTGGAAAAGGCAAATTTTTGGTAATAGTAATTTGATGTATTGTGCTATGTTGATTCCCTTATCACTCCCATTTAAGCATATTTTAATATGGTTTTTTCGTAGTAGTTACCACGTGAATTAAAACTGGCATCTTAAATTTACAACAATCTAGCTTGAATTGATACCAAGTTAACCTTACTAGCACACAAAATATGTGTTCCTCTATACCTTCATCTCCCCTTAGTTTTGTCACAAATTAAGTTTTTATACAATGTTTTTCCATTAATATAAATTTATATTTTTTTGCCATGCATTTGTCTCTTACATAATATAGGAAATAACAGACTATTATAAATCAAAAACTGACTAATACTGGCTTTTATATTTACCTACGTAGTTACCTTTTACCAGAGTTCTTTATTTCTTCTTAAGGCTTTTTGAATGGCTTATCTTCCCTCTAATGGCAACCTACAGAACTCTCTTTAATTTTATTTATAGGGCAGGTATGCTAAGAACACATGCTCTCAGCTTTTATTTATCTGGAAACATATTTTTTTTTGTAGAGACAGAGTCTCATTTTATTGCCCTCGGTAGAGTGCCATGGTGTTTGTTACACGTCACAGTAACCTCCAACTCCTGGGCTTAGGGGATTCTCTTGCCTCAGCCTCCCAGTGGCTGTGACTACAGGCACCTGCCATGCCCAGCTATTTTTTTGTTGCAGTTTGGCTGGGGCCGGGTTTGAACCTGCCTCCTTTGGTATATGGGGTGCCGCCCTATCTGGAAACTTCTTAATCTCTCCTTTGTTTTTTGAAGGATAGTTTTGCTGGATACAAAATTATGGTTGATAGATTGCTTTTCTTATCATTTTTGAAAAATGTTGTACCCTTCCCTTCTGGCTTTCATGATTTCTAGTGAAAAAAATGACTGATAATTTTACTGTAGATTCTTTGTAGGTCACAAAACACTTCTTGCTTACTGCTTTCAAGATTCTTTCTTTGACTTTGGCTTTTGGCAATCAAATTATCTGTCTTAGTGTAAATCGCTTTGCATTATTGGGGCTCCCTGGATATATAGATTCTTGTCTTTAATAAAATTTGGAGAGCTTTGTAGCATTATTTCTTCAAATATTCTTTCTATTCTTTACTGCTTTTTCCCGTGACACCATTATATGTATTTTGGTATTCTTGATGGTGTCCCAGAGTCCCTAACACTCTGTTTATTGATCTTCATTCTTCTTCTTTTCAGTTATTCATACTTACACTGTCTATTGACGTATTTGTTAGTTCTATTATTCTTTCTTCTGCATGATCAAATCTACTATTGAAATCTTCTAGTAACATTTTAATTTTGATTATTTTTTAGATCTAGAATTTTTTAAAATTCTTTTTTGTAATTTGTATCTTTTTATTGATAATCTTATGTTCACCAATTACTATTCTGATTTTCTATAACTCTTTGTCCATGGTTTTTCTTAGCAGTTTGAGCATATATATTACAGTTGATTTAAAGACTTTTTTTTTTCCTAGTAAGTTCAATGTTTGTGCTTCCACACAAGCATTTGGCTTAAAGAATTCAGGCATTCAGGTTAATTTTGGGGTGCCTGAATGGGCCACATTTTTGCATGTTGCATAATTTTTGTTGAAAATTGTAGCCCTTTGATATTATAATATGGTAACTCTGGAAATTACATTCTTCCCCCTGTTTGGCATTTGTTTCTGCTTCTTGATGTGGGCTGTAGCTATTGGTTTATTGAATATTTTTTTCTAAATTATCTTTGTTAAGTCTGTATTATCTGTCACATGTTGTCTTTAAAACTCTCTGCTTCCTTAGTTTATGTTTAGTTATTGTTTTGATAATGATTTCCTTGAACATTAGAAGAGGGATAGGGAGGGAGAAAGAGAGAGAACCTCTCCTTACCTTTTCAGATTTAAATCCTTGAATACTTAGCTAGGCCATTTATAACTCTGCCTTAGTTTCCTGCTTGTACTGCAGCAAAAGGTCAGCCAGATGTAAAAGCTTAAGGCCTTCTCTGGTCTTTCCTTAGCATGCATCTAATTGAACATAAATAATTTTGAGGCCAAAAGTTCTGGGTTCAAACTCAAGTTCTCTGATTTGCTTACTGTGTAATCTTATACGAGTTACTTTCTTATCTATAAGACAAAGATTATAAAATCTACTTTTCAGGCTTACAAGTTTTAGGAGTACTTTATACTTGGCACATAATGGGAGCTTAATAAGTGGAAACCAGTAATATTGTTGTCCGTCACACAGAGCTTATGTTTAATAAAAAGCCAGCCTGATACTAGATTTGGCACAGGGCTAAAGATTACTAATAACTTTAAAATATGCTAAATATGAATACCTTTCTCTTATGGTAGGTAAGTAATGAAAAATCACTATAATTATTTTGAATCTGAATGGCTTTTAAAACTTAAGGCAAACTAGAACAGAAAGGATTAGAATATTTTTCTGGAAAATTTCAATTGCAACCAGACAGACATCTTCAATACCATGGAAATTTACCTATTTGGGGGAATCTAAAGCAAAAATAATACATAATACAACTAGACATTGTCAATAGAAAGATATAACATACCTTAAGATTAAGTGCATTTCTTCCATATACTTGACAGTTTACTATGGCCAAATTGGCCATGGCTGTTATTGTTTCATATCGAGTTGTTGTAACAGTCTTAAAACCTTCACCACGTAGAATATACACACCTGATTCTTTTTTGGTTACTCTCGTGCCGCCTATAGAAACTAAACCGAACATAAAACTTAAATATGTAATCACTTAGAGTGAAAGATTAAAAATATTTGTGTTAAAACTGAGTTACTCTAAGGGATTAGGTGTACACAACCTCAAGAAGGGATTCCTCCATCACCTTCATCTACTCAGTCTTAGCTGTTTGATAATTTGAGTGCTGTTTGTTTTTTCATTTAATATTAGATGGCATGACTGTCTTTCAAAAGGAACCATATGCTCATAGATTTCTGTCTGAATAATTTTGACAATCAATCTCAGTTTTTTTGTACTACATATTATTAAAAAAAATTTTTTTTGAGACAGAGTCTCACTCTATCACCTAGGCTAGAATGCAGTATCATCTTCATAGCTTAGCTCACTGAAATGCCCTACATAATTTAGCTCTGAACCTCAGTGTGTAGGTCCCCCATAAGAAAAACAAACAAGTCAGGAATAAGTCAAAGACTATCTAAACTTAAATTTACTGTGTCATGACTATTGGGGTTTCCACCTTCCATCAAAAATGTCCTATGCAAGTATAAGCGAAAGTGTGGCAGAAAAGTATTTTGAAATATCATATGTTTAACATTCTCAACCAGTCTTGCTGCACTACTTGCAAAGACATATTTTATAATCTCAGTAATTCCTATGCCATTGCTTCAATGAGAAGAAACAATGCATCTTAGAATAACGAAAACAATATTTAGCTTTAAATTTCTAAAATAGACCTTCTGTGCCCATTTAGATCAAGTGATATGTAAGTAGGCATATAATAAAGAAATATGTATAAAGTCATATGAAGATTCCTTGCATTGAGAAAAGGAATGAAGCAAGAAGGAAAGGAGATTGAGTTAAGACATAAGTCTGCGGTCTGTCTGCTCCTTGCTCATCCATCCTCTGGATCTCAGTCCAGGCAGTTGGTTTTTGAGTAGAAGAGGGGAGATGGAGGTGGGGGAGTGATTAGAAATTCCCTGATGGATCTTTGAAGAATATGAAGAATGTTACCTGCAAATTTCCAAGGAGAGAGCCACCAGAGTGGAGGAAACTCAATAAAGCAGAAATGGCAGCATGACTTGCTTAGGTTAATGCCATAGAGGAAACCTAGGAGATAATTTATGCCACTGACAGGCATACAGAACTCAGAAGGAACACTGGGCTCAGAATGTCTGATGGTTATAGTGTTCTGTTCTGTATAATCTCCTATTAAATATAACTACTGAATTTTTTTTACAATTTTTTCTTTGAGTATTTTAATATTTTATTTTAATGGATTTAGGGGGTACAATTTTTTTGTCACATAGATAACTGGTATAGTGGTAAAGTCTAGGTTTTTAGTGTACTCATCATCTGAAGTGTACACTGTACCAAATAGATAATTTCCATCCAACTTTGCATTTCAACCTCCCCCTTCAGAGTCTCCAGTGCCCATTGTTACTCTGTATGACCATGCATACCATTACTCAGCTCAAAACTTATACTATGTACATGCAAGAACACGTAGTGTTTGTTTTTTGTTCTTGGGTTACTTCACTTAGGATAACGGTCTCCAGTTCCATCTAAGTTGAGAGAAAAAACATTGTTTCATACTACATACCAGTAGTATTCCCCAATGTGTGTGTGTATATACAACATTTTCTTTATCTACTCTTAAGTTGGTGGCACTTAGGTTATCTTTGCAATTGTGAATTATGCTGCTATAAATGTATGAGTACAGGCATTTTTTTTTTTTTTTTTTAAGAAAACAGCCTTTTCCCTTTGAGTAGATCCCCAGTAGGGGGATTGATGGATTGAATTGTAAATCTACTTTTTCTCTGAGAGATATTCATACTGTTTTCCATAGAGAATATGCTAATTTATATTCCCACCAACAGTGTATACACATTCCCTTTTCACTCCATCCATATTAGCAACTATTGATTTTGACTTTTTAATAATGGCCATTCTTGCAGGAATAAGGTGGTTTAAATTCTCATTTCCCTGTTACTGATATTAAGCGTTTTTTTCATGTTTCTTGGTGATGTGTTTTTTTTTTTGAAAAATGTCTGTTCATATCTTTTGCCCACATTTTAATGGAGTTATTAACTTTAGCATTGACATTAGTTATTAACATTAACATTTAAGGGAGTTAAAAGCATTCCCTTTTCACTCCGTCCATATTAGCATCTACTGTTTTTGACTTTTTAATAATGGCCATTCTTGCAGGAATAAAGTGGTTTAAATTTGCATTTTCCTGATAATTAATGATGTTAAGTGTTTTTTTCATGTTTCTTGGTGATATGTTTCTCTTTTTTTGAAAAACGTCTGTTCATATCTTTTGCCCACTTCTTAATGGAGTTATTTTGGGTTTTTGTTTATTTCTTGTTCATTTGTTCAAGTTTCTTATATTCTTGATATTAGTCCTTTGTCAGGACTAATTTTCTCCCGTTCTATAGGTTTTCTATTCACTCTGATAATCATTTTTTTTTTCTGGGAAGAAGAGTTTTATCTTAATTAAGCCACCTTTGTTCATTTTTGCTTTTGTTGTATTTGCTTTAGGGTCTTAGTCATTAATTTTTTCTTAGGTCAATGTCAAACTGTTTTTTCTAGGTTTTAGTCTAATATTTTTAGGGTTTCATGTCATACATTTAAGTGTTTAATACATCTTCATATAATTTTTGTGTGTGTTGAGAGAGAGGGATCCAGTTTCATGCTTCTACATGTAGCTATCCAATTCTCACAGACCCATTTATCAAATAGCAGGTTCTTTCCCCAGTGTATATATTTGCTTAGTTCATCAAAGATCAGTTGTTTGTAGGTATTTAGCTTTATTTCTGGGTTCTCTATTCTGTTCTGTTGATCTATGTGCCTACTTTTATATTAGTACCATCTCGTTTTGGTTTTTCTAAACTTGTAGTATAATACAAGTTTATAAACTAGTATCAAATCAGGTAATGGGATGCTTCTAAATTTATTCTTTTTGCATAGAATTGCTTTGGCTATTCATGCTTACTTTTGATTCCATGTGTATTTTAGGATTTTTTTTTCTTATTCTGTGGAAAAACCACACTGGTATTTTGATGAGAATTGCATTGAGTCTATAGACTGCTTTGGCAGTATGAGCATTTTAACAATATTGATTCTTTCATTCCATGAGAATGGGATACTTTTCAACTTGTTTCTGTCATCTGTGGTTTCTTTCATTAGTGATTTGTAGTTTTCCTAAAAGAGAGCTTTCACCTTCTTTGTTATGTATATTCCAAGGTTTTTAAAAAATTTCTGCTTTTATAAATGGAGTTGAGTTCTTTATTTGATCTTTAGCTTTGTTAGTATCCAGAAATGCTACTGATTTGTGTACCTTGGTTTTATAACTGAGACTTTACCAAATTTACCAATTTTAGTCATCTTTGGAGGAATTTTAAGGATATTTTACATATAAGATCATATTGATGGCAAACAGAGTTAGTTTGATATCTTCTTTTCCAATTTTGAGATCTTTTATTATATTCTTTTTTAAATTAAAAAAAATTTGTTTTTGCAGTTTTTGGCCAGGACTGGGTTTCAACCCACCACCTCCAGCATATGGGGCTGGCGCCCTACTCCTTTGAGCCACAGGCACCACCCATCTTTTATTCCTTTCTCTTGCCTGTTCGCTCTGGCTAGGACTTCCAGTATTGTGTTGAATAGCATGATGAAAGTGGACATCTTTGTCTTGTTCCAGTACGTAGAGGAATGCTTTAAGCTTTTCTGCAGTCAGTATGATATTGGCTATAGATTTGTTAAATATGGCTTTTCTTATTTTGATGTGTATTCCTTCTATGCCTAGATTTTGTGAGGTTTTATCATGGAGGAATGTTATATTTTAAATGTTTTTTCTGCATCAATTGAGATACTCACATAGTTTGTGCTCTTAATTCTGTATATATGATGAATGATAGTTATTGATTTGTGAATATTAAATAACTCTTGCATTTCTAGGAGGAAATCCACTTTATTGTGGTAAATTATCTTTTTGATGTGCTTTGGATCAGTTTGCTAGTATTTTGTTGAAGATTTTAACAGCTATATTAATCAATGATATCAGTCTATAGCTCTTTTCGTTGTTGTAGTGGCTTTTCCTGGCTTTGGTACTGAGGTGATACTGGTTTTGTAGAATGAACTACGGAGGAGTCTGTCCCTAAACTTTTGGAACAGTTTCAGAATTGCTACCAGTTCTTCTTTGTAGGTTTGGTAGAATTCAGCTGTGAATCCATCTGATCCTGAGCTGGGTTTTTGTTGGGAGATTTTTCTTTAATTAATTTATTTTTTGAGACAGAGCCTCAAACTGTCACCCAGATAGAGTGCTGTGGCATCACAGCTCACAGCAACCTCCAATTCCTGGGCTTAAGCGAGTCTTCTGCCTCCGCCTCCCAAGTAGCTGGGACTACAGGCACCCTCCACAATGCCCAGTCATTTTTTGGTTGCAGCTGTCATTGTTGTTTGGCAGGCCTGGGCTGGATTTGAACCTGCCAGCTCAGGTGTACATGGCTGGTGCCTTAGCCACTTGAGCCACAGGCACTGAGCTGGGAGATTTTTTTATTACTGATTAAATGTCACTGCTCATTATTATATTCTTAAATCAGGATTCTGATCTCTTCCTGATTTAAGCTTGGGAAGTTGTATGTTTTCTGAACTTTATCCATTTCCTTTAGATATTCTAGTTTGTAAGCAAAGAAATGTCATAGTAGCCTTAGATGATTTTTCTATCTTTCTATTGTAATGTATGAATTGTAGTGTCTCCTGTTTCATTTATGATTAGAGCTTATTTAAAACCAAAAATAAAAAATTTAAGACATGAATGAATAATATCTATTTCTTTAATGAAATACTAGAACTTCTAGTTCTAAAAACATACTAGAACTTCTGAAAATGAAAATCATTTAGAGAATCTCAAAATACAGGGGAAAATTTTAACAACAGCCTAAATGAAGCAGAAAAATGAATTTCAGTCCTTGAAATTAAGCTAGTCTCTCAAAAATAAGAAAAGAACTAATAGAAATGAATAATATCTTAAAGAAAAGTGGGATAATTTTAAATGCCCAAATATAAGAATCATAGGTATCCCTGAGGGAGAAGAAAAAGCAAATAGCTTGTGAAAACCTATTTGAGCAAATAATGGAGAAAAACTCCCATGATCTTACCTACAGAGTTAGACGTTCATATACAAGAAGCTCAACAAACTCCAGGAAATTCATTACAAAAAGGATATAACCAACGTTCATAGGCATTAGACTGGCTAAAGTTCACATAAAGGCGAAAATCCTATGAACTGCGAAATGAAAACATGAAGTAAGGGTGGCGCGTGTGGCTCAGTAAGTAGGGCGCCAGCCATATACTAAGGGTGGCAGGTTTGAACCCAGCCCTGGCCAAACTGCAACAAAAAAATAGCCAGGTATTGTGGTGGATGCCTATAGCCCCAGCTACTTGGGAGGCTGAGGCAAGAGAATCACCTAAGCCCAACAGTTGGAGATTGCTGTGAGCTGTGACAACAAAGTGAGACTCCATCTATAAAAAAAAAAAAAGAAAGAAAGAAAGAAAAGAAAAGAAAAGAAAACATGAAGTAAGATACAAAGGAAAACCCATAAGACTAACAGTAGAATTCTGAGAAGAAGTCTTATAAGCCAAAAGAGATTGGGATCCTACCTTTAATGTTCTTAATTAGAATAACTGTCAGCCAAGAATTTTGTATCCTGCAAAACTAAGATTCATTAATGCAGAAGAAATAGACTCTGTCCTAGACAAGCAAAATGTTGAAGAAATAGATTCTGTCCCAGACAAGCAAATGCTAAGAGAATTTGTTAACACTACACCACCCCTACAAGAAATACTGAAGGGAATTTAAAAATCGAAATGAAAGGTCAGTGTTCATTGGTATAAAAATATCCAAGAGTAAGAAAAACTCACAACTTTTGTAAAACATTAACATAAGGAAGAATACAAAGCAACTGAGTAACAATTAACATAATGTCTGAAATGTTATCTCATCATTATTTTATTTTATTTTATTTTATTTTATTTTATTTTGAGACAGAACCTCAAGCGTCACCCTGGATAGAGTGCCATGGCATCACAACTTACAGTAACCTCCAATTCCTGGGCTCAAGTGAATCTCTTGCCTCTGCCTCCCATGTAGCTGGGACTACAGGCGCCCTCCACAATGCCCAGCCATTTTTTGGTTGCAGCTGTCATTGTTGTTTTTTGGTTTCGGGCCGAATTCGAACCCGCCAGCTTAGGTGTATGTGGCTGGCGCCTTAGTCCGTTGAGCCACAGGCGCCAAGCCATCACACATCATTATTGACATTGAATTTAAATGGTCTAAATACTCCACTTAAGAGATATATATTGGCAAAATGGCTTAAAAACATATAGCCAAATTATCTGTGGTCTCCAAGAGACCCACTTGACTTGCAAAGAGTCTCGTACAGTCAAAAGGGGGAATAAAATATTCCACACAAATGGAAACCAAAAGTGAGCAGGAGTAGCTATTATCAGATAAGGCAGACTTTAAATCAACAATAGTAAAAAAAAAAAAAGGTCATTAAACAATGATAAAGGGATTGATTCAACAAAAAGATATAACAATCTTAAATATAAATGCACCTAACATCAGAGCTCCTAGATTCATTAAACAAATACTTCTAGAAAAAACAAAAGAAATAAATAGCAATGTATTCAATGTGAGAGGCTTCAATACTCTGCTGACAAAACTATACAGGTCATTAAGGCAAAAATCAACAAAACCCCCACTAGACTTAAATTGGACAGCATAACAATTGGGCCTGACAGTTACATAACTTTCTACCCTCAAATTATACAATATACAGTCCTCTCATCAGCACATGGGACATTTTTCAAGATAGACCAAATCTTAGGCCACAAAATCAGTCTCAACAAATTCTGAAAAAAAAAAAACAAAAAAAGACTGAAACCATACTGAATTATCTTTTCAGATTACACTGGAATAAACCTAGAAATCAGTTCCAAGAAGAACTCTCAAAACTATACAAGTACATGGAAATTAAACAACCTGCTGCTGAATGTCTTTGGGTCAATGATGAAATTAACACATTGTTGATCAGCAGTTTTACACAAAAGCTATCCCGTGTTACTAGCTATTATTCCCCAATTGAATAAGAAAGTGAAACAATGTAAATAAACTTCAAACAATATCAGAAAGTAAATCTATCACTTCACTGATACTCTGTGGATCACTAAATTCAACAGTTACACCCAAAATTTTGTTTTTTGTTTTTTTTTTAATAATTTTATTGAATCATAATTATGTACATTGGTGCAATCACAGGGCATGATTCATATACATTCAGAAATATTTTGATCATACTGTTACAGATATCCTTCATGGCATTTCCTTGATCACTATA
>CAUYON010069504.1:0-32152 GCA_963573935.1 Arctocebus calabarensis | reverse complement strand
TTCTCCCAGAATTTAGCTCCTCCGCCCTTGTGGGGGCTGGGGTTAAGACACAAAACACTTCCCCTTTGAAGGGTAAAGGGTTTGTTATATTCTTTAAATCTATGGGTTGGGGGATTAGTAGCAGGGGTAGGGGGCTTGGTGCAGGGATGGGGGCTTGGTTATTACAAGAGTATTTTGAAAATGAACATCTTCCTTCTCGCGTTGTTATCGCTGCCCCTCACTTTTCTGTGGAAGGTGACAATTGCTGATGTCTTTCCCAAGATGTTCTCAATGAGCTGTGCAAGCTCTGGTCATTCGTTTTTCCAATGGAAACGATCCTCATTCCTTTCTCTTCTGGGCAGACCACAAATTAGTGATCTCTGGGGAGATTCCTTCCCCGAATTAAGAATCACTTGAATTAGGAATCCTTCAGGTATTCCTTTTTAGAAACTTTTAATGTTGGTCCTTGCCCATCTGCTGACTCCCAGGAATCACTGAATAGCAGGCATCTGTTGTTTTGCTGCCGGGTATGGCAGTATCTCTCCATTTCCTGCTCTGGGAGGCCCTCCTCTTGTCACACTCACACGCGCACACACTCTCACACTCACACTCACACACCCTGCTGTGTGAAGCTACGGAGGCCTAGCCAGGGGTGGCTCCATTTATTGAGCTTTTTAAGGCACGCAATTCTACCAAATCTAATTATAGGGAAGAGCATATAGATACTTAAAAGTTCTCTTGGGTGCTTTTCACTTAAAACACCCTAGATATGTGATGGTTTATCAGAATTCTCATTATATTGTGCTCAGATGAAGCATCCCTTTTATTTAATAAATTTTGTTGAGAAATTCATGTATTCCAGAAAACATTAAGGAAATAGATAATTAAAATCTTAAAATGATGGAATGAATATTATCAACAAAGTCCTTTTTCAGATAAGTATAAATCATTCCAAATGGTATCTGCTTCAACAAAATGCATTAAGCTTCTCTCACCCAGATTTTAAACAAGCTGTCAACTCACCTGTGTAAAATTACATGGATGTGTTAATATAAAACATCTGAATCAGCAATACATTTTGGGTATGACATTTCCAACCCATATAACTCATGTACCTGAAATAAACATCCTTCAAAAGAAGAAAAAATGAAGCTCACACAGAAGGATACCCGGGTGTTTTTAGTTAATACCTTCTTTCCATGACTTCACTTGTCTCTTGCCTCCATCAAATGTTTTCAGAAGGCAGAAAATAGAGGTATACACAGAACTAACGATGAAAGCAAAATTTCAGCTTAAATGTATTAACCACATTAATTCAGGCTCTTCCCACTTGCCAGAACTTGCTGCCACTTCCTGATATAAATAACTGGTTTGGGATGTTTTCTCCGCAGTGTTTATAGACTGGAATAAGACCCTCTACATACTTTTGCATTGGTTCCATTTCACAGATGATAAAACTGAGGCTCAGAAAGGTGAGGTTACTTAGATATTCTCCTAGTAAGCAAGATTCCTTTCCAGATTTTTCATGGCTCAAAGGCTCTGTCTCCTGATCACCCTGACCCTCACACTCCTGGTGCAAGGAGGATTCTGCCAATTACTGTTTAGGGGGCCTGCCCTTTCCTTTCTTTTCTGCCCTAAGGGGATATTTCATCCACAAATAAAAGCAGAGCCTGTCTAAGAATCTCTCCTCCTTCCAAACTGTATCATAAGGCATTGAGTGACAGCTGCTATCTCCCTGGGTCTTTGCTGACCTGGCTATGAGCTCTCAGACAAGGGGGGAAAGGGTGCTGGCTGTCTGGGTGGCAGGCCTGGGGAGGCTGCTTGCTGCAGGCCACTCAGTCAGCTGGCCCTGGAACCAATGGTGGAAACACCAATTTTAAAAGTTCGGGGAAATCAGAGAATTCATTGATTAAACCTTCAATGCTCCTGAGAATGAATCTTTGCTCTCCTTTAAGTTCATTAAACTATTTAAAATTTCAGCAGACACTGCTCGAGCAACCACATTTTCTACCTGTCTGCCAAGATTTAACAGTTCCCCTGTTTTATTGATGAAAGTTTCAGCATTCAAAGGCATGTAACTCTTGATGTTTTTGAATTAATCGATGTGATGAAGAATTCTATAGATCCACAGTCATGTTTATGACTTAACGATTTGCTATTTTGTTTTTACAACCTTGTTGCATAGCTTTTTCTGGAGGTCTGTGTGCACGCATACAGACATATGCTCCAGGTAAAGAAAAAATACAAAATAAAATACATAACATCAGGGAGAGAAATTATCAGCTTGCTTAACTTTAGTTCTATTTATTTCAATTGGTGTGACTAGGTTAATTATCGCTTATTTAAATGAGGCCAAGAGGTCTGGCATTGATGCCTTGGGTACATGGAAGTGTTAGATAAGCTTGACTTTCTGATATTAAATGCCATAATTATAATTTTTCTGGGAAAATATACATTTGCAGTTATAGCCAGACTATTAAAAAAAATTAGCCCTGGTCAAAGACATTCAACCATAAACAGAGTAAATGGTTTTGCTAAATTTTTATGCTTGTTGCAGATACTAGATAGCATCTGGTCTTTGGAGTTTAGAGATATAATTTATTTTATGTTTCATTCAATATAATTTATTAAACAAACGTTTACTGAGCACCTACTTGGCACCTGCCATTATGTTATATAGTGGGCAGTTGAAATGCTATCTATTCTTCTTTGAAGGATCCAAAAGAAAGAAAGGAAAACACATAAAAAATGTGGCAGATGCTTGGTTAATGTTCTTTGAAACTAGGCTGTAAGAGAATGAATGAGTAATCTCCAAGTGAATTCTGCAAAAAGCTGATCCCTTCCCCTCAACACCTCAAAATAATAATTTCTTTCTTTCTGTCTAACAAATCATAATTCTGTATTTTGCTGATGTCTGGCCTGTGGCTGCTTTCTAAGGTTTGATTTTATAGATGGAAACATTTGCTTCTTTGGTGCCTTCAACATCTGTAATGTCAGATAGTGTCCCCAGCCCTGGCAACCTACAGTGGCTCTGAGCCCCTGCCGGAGCAAAGCCCCGAGCCCTTCACCTGGCGTTCCCTGTCTTCCTCATGTGGCCCAAGCCTGCTTTTCAGACTCCTTCCTCACTAACACCTTCCTGTGTTGCTCTAGTCTGCTTCTGAGCACTTATTGACCTCCCCAGACGGTCCTCATCGCTCGTCGCATTGTCACCTCAACACAGAAAACGCACCTCCTCATCCTTGTGTGTGACAACCCCTCCACCCTCTAAGAAAGACCCGCATGAGGTTGTAATCGCTTCCCATGAGTTCCAGTGGGTCTTGGCTTGTTAACCCTTATGCCGTATAGCCCACATCTTGCCGTGTTTTATCATTGAGTACTTATTTCATTTTTGCCTTTAAATTGCAAACTTAAACGTGTGTATCTCAGTCATCTCTGATCTCCCGTTGAACTCTACACCAAAGCGCTTCTAGAAAGTATTCACTGAATGAATAAGTAAACGTTGGCCTGTTCCCACTTCGCCATCAGCCCTGTGAGTATGGCCTGGGAGTGAGCAACGTAAGCTTTATGCACACATCTACATTCCTTGTTAGGCCTTATCTCCCCGCACCTGTGCAGAAGTGCTCCTGGGCTGAATTTTAGGGAAACAATAACCAATCAGGCTATTTCAAACAATAAATTACAGTGGCCAATGTTTTTCTGGCAAAGCCCCCTTCATGACAACGCCTTAGAGCACTGAGGCTTCTAGGCATGGCAGATAATGGGACATGTCGTCACATGCACCAGACCAGCAGAATGGACAGGAACAGCAGTGCCTCTGGACAGAGGCAGGTGGATGTCCTTATTTCTGTTTCAGCCATACACTCAGCCTTGTAAGCCCAAAGAGGACCTCTGTCTATGGACTTATGAACCATTTTCAATCTCCTTGAAGGAGAAAGTTAAACATTTATCAGACTAGTCCTAGTGAAAAATAGGGAAGCAAACATGTTTCCTCTAGTCCTCCTTTCTGTATCCTTCTGCCCCCTCCCTTTCATCATCATGAGTTTTTTGGGCTTATTTCCTATGTCTAAGCTTTCCTAAGGGGCTGGGGATGCTAACTTAGTATACTACCCTTATCAGCAGCGTTTGCAATTTCAAAAGAAGCTGTGGGAAAAGACAATACTTCCTACAAAGTAAGGTCTCTCTAGGGATGAAATTTTAGTCTTGGGATCCCCCAATGGATAGGTCAATACAGTTTAAAGACAATAACTGTGATTATATGTAGTAAAAATGATAGTTCTTTCCCAAGATCATTCAGAGAATTAAATGAGATATTGCTTTGTCATGACCTGGCAAAAGAGTCTGAGGTTCTAACTCCACTTGCAATGATGAGTTAGCCTGGCACAGTTAGATGGCTGCTGGTAGAAGGCACGAGACTCCTGGGTCAGAGACTGAGGACTTTGTTACTCACGCCAAAAGCAGTAGCCAGAGTATCAGCATTCTCTTGTGCTAGTGCCTCACACCCCCGTTCCCACAGAATAATACAAAGAAGTTTACTAGCAGCTGTACATACAGTGAGTTGTCTCACAGAAGGACACAGCTTAGGGAACCACAATCTTTTATGGAGGGCAGTAAGCGTGCTTGCCTGTTGCTCCCAAGTGAGACAGTATGTTTAAGCTGGACAGTAAGCAGGCAGGCTCTTTTCTCTGGAGGAAGCCTCTACGTCCATCTCATAAAGTTGTTTGATGTTACAAATATCTCCAAAATAATAATCCAGGGCAAAATCAGTCAATGCAAGGGCTCACGTGATGAGAGACGACGTGAGTGACTATGCAGGGTTGTCTCCCAACTTGTAAGGCACATCTAATAGCACCTGGTACAGAGAGAGGAGTCAGTAACTGAGATGATAGCTATCATTAGATCTCAAGGATAATTCTGCATTATTACTTCAAAGATGACCCTATTCAGTTAATTATAAGATAAAAGGCAAATGCAAACAAATCATGTATCATGTTTTTGAAATTGAAGCAGTTGCTATTCATTCATAGCTACTTGAAGGAATTAGAAAGCTCCAGGAGGTTTGTTTTCTGTTCCACTGTTTGCCTGGTGCTCTGCTCTTACCTGGGAGAAAATGAATGAGCCGCTGAGCATTTGTTGCCACGCTCGAACTTTCCACCTCTGAGCCCTGCTCACATCTGCAGTATGCAGAGCCGTGACTCACTGCCTCCTTGCAGAATGAATGTGCTGTGGTCCATTTCCTTCTAAAAATAAATATGCACCTGGATATCTTGTCTTCAAAATGCCACTGAGTTTTTCCATTAAGTTGAAATTTGCCAAAGGATGATTTTGAATGGAAAAGGAAACATCAACTCAACAACTCGGGGAGCACTGACAGGCAAGTTCAGTCCAACCTCAAAGGAGGTGAGGGCTGGAGAGTCACACTTGTTTGTCTTGGAAACTCTCTGTCTTCTGTCCCTTGAATAATCCTTCCTTGTAGAGAGAAGGCTGCTGTTCTAATACCTGGCTCATGTGTCCAGGGAAAAGTAGTTCATTTATACTAAAAACATTGACTCCTACCATCTCACCTTGTCTGAGCTCAATGAAAATTTCTCAACGTTTTGACTAAGAAGTGAGGGATCGATCCCATGTGGTTTCCTTCCTGGGTAGCATTTGAATTTTAATAAAAATGGCGCCACTTGGATGGAAGAAGAGGATCTCCAAGGTTAATCTCTAACTTGAGATTGATTTGAGTAACATTTAAGTAACTAATTTGAGTAACATTTGAGTCTAGTGACAACAGATGGGTTTGTATCTCTGGTGTTCTTCAAACCCTGAGACGAGGATGAATTCTATTTACATCAGGAGCCCATTCAGAGCTGATGCTTCTCAAAGTAAACAGCACACGAATCACTCATGGATCTTGTCAGATGCACATCACGATTCAGCAGGTGTGAGGGGCCTGAGCCTTTCAGGCTGAAGGCTGTTGGCCTCTGCAGACTAGAGCTTGAGCGTGAAGGATGAAGAGAATTTTGCTGTGGACGCGAGGGCTGAAGGGGTGGTGGACTCCAAAGGCTGCGTGGCTTCCAGACACAGAGCACTCTGCAGGTGTCCCCAGCCTCCCCTGCTTACTCTGATGACCTTCCATACTCTCCCACTCAGGTCAGAAAAGTGGGGCAGTGTAAATGATGGAGGTGGGGAGGGAAGATGAGAATCCCCACAACGCAACACGTTGGCAAACTCAGGGGCACCAGCTCTTCACGGTGGGGGCAGCTTTGGCTTTAAGAACAGCCACTCGGTCTGCCCACCCTGCCTGCTCACCCAACCTGCCCACCCTGCCTGCTAACACTGCCTGTCCACCATGCCTGCCCATGCTGCCTATTCACCCTGCCTGCCTACCCTGCCTGTTCACCCTGCCTTCTCACACTGCCTGCCCACCCCTGCCCACACTACCTGCCCACCCTGACCATACTGCCTGCTCTGAGCTGTGCTCACACCTCAGCTCCTTCTCAGGATGAGCAGAGAATCACCGGAAGAGCAAACCGTCTGCTGGATTTTAGTCACATTCCCATGACCCGTGTCCACGCCCAGCTGTTAAGCTGGCAGGAAACGGCAGCCTGCTTTAGACAAACTTGCTTGAACACCAGAGAGTCCTGGACCTGCGACCCGCAGATCTCAGCAACCTGGCTGGGCTTACAGAGCAGGAAGGAAAGAAACCAACATGTTCTCATGCCTCTTATAGCTGATTTCTTAAAACAAAGCAAAACACAACAGTTTTTGTGTCCTCCAGAATTTTGCAATAGGTCAATCCAAGTGAATTACACAGGCATTTGTTGAGTGGATTCATGTGGCTGACCACAGTCTGCCCAGGGCAGATAGAACCGTTTTCTCTGTGGATTCTGTGGCACAGGGGCCTAGGCCAGTCTGCTACCTCCTTGTACCCGCTTCCTCAGTGTGCAGGTCTTGTACTCAGGCCCCCAGGCATGCCTTGCCCTGGGTAAGTGAGTTCTCTCCTCTCACTTCTCACCTCCCTCCCTTTCCAAATCCATTCCTGGAAAATGTTTTAGTGAGAATATAGTTCGCATGTCCTCAGATACACCGTTGCACAAATCTGATGTTTCCCACAGGACTGGCCATTGCGGGGGTAGAGGGGAGGGATCAGGATGTCCTCTTCCCTGTCCCTCTCTACTCAAGCCACAGAAGTGCTGCCTACTTTATGTTATCCCTCAAACAAAAGCAAGAAACCTTCTAAAGGGAACAGGAGATAGAGGACCAGCCTGGAGCAGGGAGAGCGGAGGGTACAAACTCAAACTAACACATCTGAGCTCAGGGCTTGGCAGGAAGCCCCAGTCCCAAGAACATCCCGTCTCCCGCCAAAGACTTCCATATCACAAGGCTTTGGCCCCTCTCAGAACTGTCAGTATTCCCAAAGAGAAAACATTCTGCATCTTACCAGACACTTCTGCCCAAGGCTGATGAGTGCAGAATTCTTCTGAGGGCAGATTTACTTTGGAAAAAGGAGTTCATCCCTGTGAGTAAGGCAGCCAGGGGAAAGAAGCAGTGCTGGTGAGTTGGGAAGAGGCTGCGGGACGTAGAGAGGATGGGAGGGTCTTCCTTGAGGCTGCCTCTGTGAAATTTTGTTTAACCCTTCAGAAGCACCTTCTTCCATTCCCATGTCTCCTCTGGGATGCCTTTGTTTTGCCTTTTAATTAGACATAGATGTCAATCCCTCCATCTAAAGCCCCTCTCAGTGAAGATGGTAATGCTTTTACAAAAGAAGAGGGCCTAGACAGATGTATTTAACTCTGACATTTCAACTCCAGTGAGAAAGGTCTTTTGGAACAAGGTGAGAGTAAGCAGGTGCATTCCTTGATATTCTTCAAACCACTCTTCATAGGTGACTGTGCCTTGTTTTATATCAGGAGCTACATGCTTGGATTAAAATGCTACTGAAATAAGTGATTTCAGAAGAGATGTCCTCAACGTCCCTGTCCTCTTTCTTTGCCACATGTCTTTCCCACCATGTGTCCTGGTCTCTTAGAATTCTGTGGCACATGCTTCCCCCACTCTGTATAGACCTTCTCCCCAAGCTCTACACCAGGGGGACTCGAGGATGTTCACAACGGGATCTTCTTACAAGTGAGTGGTGAATTGCCAATTGTTTGATGTGACTGAAACATAATTTATTAGGTTGGGTTTTCCATTTCAAAATATGCTCCCCTAAGATACCTGTGAATTAATATAAAACATAATGGAAGGAGGGAGAGAAAATATGTGTGTATGACCCACAGTTCTTCCATTTCAGGAGGTGGGCTTTATGAAGTCTGTTTAGTACAAGGATCCTCTTAGATTTTAGTCAGTTAATAACTGACCTTCAAAAGGCTTCATGTAGCATTCTTGGTAGGATGCTCTATAGGGTCCTAGACAGTAATGTCCCCAGACAGTAATGTCACAGACATAATTCCTAAGTTGAATCATACCCAGACTCATTTTAAAGCACTGGGACTCTATGTATGTATGCGTGAGCACTTGTGTGTTGAATGTCTGTGTGCATGTGCATGTAAGTGTACTGAAGGTGGGGTAGTCCCCACTTGGCTTTTTTTTGTACCTTGTAGTTAACAGCACCCTACAGAACTGACTAGGATTGAATGCCGTTTCCCCATTTACTAACTGTGATCTTGGGCCAGTTGCCTGACCTCTTTGTGCTTTAAATTCCTTATTTAGCAGACATAAGAACAAGCTGCCATGGGAATTAACCAGCTTAATTCACATTCACCACTTATTTAATCTCCCCGAGCAAAGGTTTCTTAAATAGTGAATGGGGTTTCTCATAAAGATTAGTGAGTGTGTGTACGGTCCCTCAGCTGATTGCTTCTGCGTCAGGCGGTATGATGGCTAGCTCTTACTATCATGACGTAAAATCAATAATTACACTTTATCTGATGACCATGAACATGTAGCCCCATGAGTGCCTGCTGTGTTATGCCTTCTGGTGATCTCAGGTTATCTTTAACACAAACTACCGGAAAACTGCTCAAAGAGGTTGGGTCTTTTGTCCAAGATCACAAGCTAAGTATTGGGAGAACAAGGATTTGGACTTGGGTCTTTCTGGCTTAAAAGCCATATATTCTTTTCTCCACACTATAAAAAAAATTTAAAAGAGACAATGTATTATTTGAGCCTGAAGTCTGAGACTCAACATTCATGTTCTGGAAATAAAGAAGTCTCAGCTTTGTTTTGGGCGCCAACTCTACCTATGGGCAAACTAGTCTCAGAAACCTACAGAAAAGGGGTAAAATGAGGAAATAGAAGATTTTGAGAAGAATGAAAGCATGGCCATCCTGATGAATAAGCAGAAAGAAGCCTTAGAACATATAGGCAGGGACAGGAACAGGTCGTATCCTGAGTTTGGTATTGACGTACAACGCGTAGCGTGCTGTCTTGGTAATGTGCTTCACAGCTGCTGGGGCTCTCTGAGAGGTTCAATTCCGGGATGCTTGATATTAAAAGAAAGGTTGAGGTGGAATTAATATTCTGGGATTTCATGATTCCATTTTCTGTGTGTTGCCTCCATCTGATTTTGGTGACAAGGTTTTATTTTTATCTTTCTGCAGTCAGTGAAGTAGGATTGAGGTGTTCCTTCCAGGTGCCCTGCCCTTGTCATGTAGGATGGTAATTGCCCCTTCTAGTACAAAATGTAAGCTGACTTTATAAGGATGTGTCTACCTTGGAAAAAGAAACAGATTGGGAAAACCACATAAGGAGAGTTCTTTACTCCAGGCTTACCTTGAGCAGTACTTTAAAAAAAATCATTTTTATACTCCTCCAAATTTTCTTCGCTCTTTCAAATCCCCTTAAGAAAGCGTGACAGGTTGGAAGGATGGAGCAGACTGCTCAGATGGTATTACTCTTTGTTCACAAGTCGATCTCCCTTCGAAGGAACACAAACCTTTTGAGGACCAGCTCTATGTCATTTTTCTTTTTATCCTCGGCACTCAGCACATTAGTTCTCACATAGTGAACACAACATTCATTGAATGAATACCTGACCAGTGAAGAGAAAGAAGATGACCTATATATCCTATTGCATAATGTGTCAAACATGTGCCAAGCCCTTCATTTACTGTATTTTGGCATTATATAATGTGCACTTTTTTGCCTAAATTTTTGAGGGAAAAATAAGGATATGCATTATACATGGGTAATACTAATTCTGTATCTATAGAAATGTTTTTGATTCTTTTGTTTATGCTTATGTGTTAAAAGCTAGCAACCTAGCTGATATTTTTTGTTACATAACATTCCTTGTACCATAATATGTTAAAAAATAAATGCTAAAATTTATGTATAATACAAAAGCCAAGTACTTAAATATAAACAAAGAAAAACTTGATTTAAAAAATTAAGTCAAGGGTGGTGCCTGTGGCTCAAAGGAGTAGGGCCCCAGACCCATATACTGGTGGTGGTAGGTTCAAACCCACCCCCTGCAAAAAAAAAAAAAAAAAAGATGTTTTACCTGAAAGTTTGAGCCAAAAATGTGGGTGGCCATTATACGCAGAAGTGCACAGACATGGCAAAATACAGTATTTGATTTTTTTGTTGTTAGTTTTTCACAGCAAACCTAGGTTGGACACTGTTTTTCTTTTTACAGATAAAAGCAGAGGTTACAACTCCAAGAGCTTTGGATACCCAAAGGTAACACTGAAGAGAAGGGGCCAGTGGCCAATAGAGAAAGTAGGAGCTTGGGAGACCTGAAAAACACACTTTCAGTTTCAAGGGGCCAGTCCTGGCTCAGCTCCATCCAGTGGGCCCTATTTGGGGATACGAGCCCACTGTTGTTGTACCTTCTTAATTTTCAGACAAAGTTAGCAATTGAGATATTTTTTCATAACCTCCCAACTCTACAATGTTATTTCATATGTGCTTAAAACAATGTGTGATCCAAACGAAATTAAAGTGCCATACGGTATTGTCCACAGCAAAACCAGTTTTCACCATCTGTGGTAGGCCCAGAGAGGTTAAGGAAATTGCTGAAAGCCATGTGGATAGTACACGGCTACGTGGGGTTTCTCATTTACTCCATACAGCTTGTGGAATCCTATGTGCAACACTCATAAGTGATACAATTCTTTAAAACTTATTTTATTTTTTAACCAATCTGATCCCAGATATTTGATTGCAATTCCTCAATATTTTTATCTGAGAAATTTGTACCCAGGCATGATTTAATTTTTTGATGAAAAGATTGATTTTCAGAGAGAAGTATGAGTTGAGTACTATGGGGTAAATATTCACCCCCATAATGTCCTAAGGTAATTGTCACTTCCATTCTATTCCTGTTATTGCTACTAGCAGAAGAGCAGGCCAACTTTGCAACAGGACAAACCATTCCCTGCAGAGAGGCAGCTGGCAGTGCACAGGTGCTGGTTAGTTCCCACAGCTAGGAAGTGGTGTTAGCCCTGGGATTGAAATCCAAGACTGACTCAAGAACCCGTGTTCTTTAATATATTCTTTATATATATTCACATATACTTCTTTAATAGATTCCCTCTCTAAATGAAGTGGTGTCAGAAAGGGACATCTTTGCCTCAGTATTTGGAGGTGTTTAAGGCTTGCTTTCCCCAAAATGATGGAAAGCTAGGTAGATCCCCTCCCTTCTTTAATTCTTATATGTGATACTTTCATCTAACACTATACCTCCATCCATCCACCCATCTATCCATTTATCCCTGCATTTATCCACTCATCCCCCGACCATTATCCATTCATCCATTTATCCATCTATTCATCCATCTATCTACTTATCTCTCCATCCATCCATCCATCCATCCATCCATCCATCCATCCATCCATCCATCCATCCACCCACCCACCCATTTGTCCATTTGCCCATTCATGCATCCATCCACTCTTTTATCCAACCATCCACTCATCCATCCATCTATCCATTCATCCACCCATCCACCCATCCTCCCATCCATCTTCTTATTTGCTTCCTAACAACTCCCACCACAAATAATATAGCAATTTTTTCAGTAACAGCTGCTTTTGTGTCATTACAATCCCTATTATGATGATTAATTTTGGAGAAATCTTTGAGGATTGAAACTTAAAGATTAACATTGAGTGTCATTGAGAAAACAGCAGGCAGATGTTCAGAGGGAGCTCTGCTATTCTGAGTGGTATTTTCCTGGAAGTCGGTCCAGGAGTTTCCTAACTGAAATTACCTTTGTGGCATCTGAGGCAGAAAGACAAGCTGTACTTCATTCCTATCTTCCTATAAACACGTGCCTGTGTGTATGCCTGTGCCTTGGTGCATGGGTGGTGTCTGTGTGTCTGTGTACATGTGTTTGTGTGTGTGCTTGTCTGTGCCTGGGATAAGACCGGCCATAGTAAGTATTTTGAAGAACAGTAAGAGAGAGCACCATCGCATTAATTGATGCAATTCTCATCAGAACTTAAATAGTTTGTAGCTCATTTTACATAACTCAAACATGCTTTCTGAATTGTATTGAACTGCAAGCAGAAGCCCATTGCTGGACTTGCTCCAGGGAATACAGTTATTCAGTCACCAACAAAGGAGAGCAGGTTTTTCTTGACTCACCTGTGTTTAGTCATCTAGAAGACAATTGTAAATGACAAAGGAAGTAGTAACCCAAAAGGTTGGCTTTTCCTGAGGCTGACTCTACTCTAGAGGCTCTATTTTGCAGTCTGCCTTCCCAGGAGGATTCCCTGGAAGGTCCATTCTTTGGACTCTATTCATCATCTTCCTGGACTTCTGACTTGCAGATGGATTTGGTCAATGCTGGTAGCAATGTGGTTGGGTATAGGGGGATGGAAACCCAAGAAGTAGGCCAGAAGGGGTGTGGAGGAAAGTTAGGCTGGGTGTTCATTCCCTTGGGTTCTTTTATAAAGGTTTCTGTGGGCTGGTTGCATTCCTTGGCTGAAGTTTACACTGCTGTTACAGGCCCATTGGGTGGCTGCTACCTCTTCTTGCCCCTTCAGGGATAATAAGGAAAACTGCCTTTCCAGTCCCCGCCCCTTGCACAATTACCAGTGATTTTCCTACTCCTTACTATGACATCATAATTATTAAATTTATTAAACTTTCTTTAAACTACCCTAATTTCTGCCAGGATCCCTCTGATACACAGACCAACTGGAATTATGAAACCCTAATCAAGTCTTTATCCCAATTTGTGTGTGACTTCCCTCCATTGAAAGTTATGTAATGCTAGTCTTCACTGCTCACGAGAAAGTTGTAAAGGCAAAATGGGGAAGTATAAACAGAGGCTCTGGAAGGATTAAAATAAAAAAGCAACTCCAAAGTAAGATGTTCTATACCTTATGCAATGTCATCCCTGTATCTTTTCTGCCATAACAACAGGTAAGGTAAACTGCTTAGTCACGAGCAATCCCAGGCAAACCTATCCTGGTCTTTCTGGGATATTTTTCATTAGGCAGAATTTTGCCTTCTACCAATAATTCAGCTGAGCATGAAAAATTTGTTGCACAGATTCCAAACTTCTTCAGCACATGCCCACACTTGGCCGGGCGCCCTCCATTTGTAGACACAGATGTCTGGTTGCTGAGACAATAGAGTCACACTGGAAATCACCAAGTACAATAAAACCACCTTTAACTCGGAGAGAGGCTTACTTGGGATCCGTGTTTTTTGACCAATCTCAAGGAAGAACATTCCTAGGCATTCCAGAGCATAAACTGTTCTGGGTTAGGCTAAAACAACCCCAGAGTTCTGAAATGATGGAACTTGCTCAAAATAAAATAAAATGAAAATGAAAACACTGCCTGAGCGCCTCGCCACCCAGCACTTGTGTCTCTCTGGGATGCATGTGTTTGCGTTTGTCTTTGTGGGGGCCCTTGTTCACAGCCCTCAGTCCTGGCCATGGGCTTGCCCGGGAGGTACGGGGCATCAGAAGTGCTGGGTAAACAGATGTGAACACAAGGGTGACTCTGCTCTACCCTGGTTTCTCAGGGGTCTTTCTACAGAGTTGTTCTGCAGCTGTAGGTACTCACATGTGTGACCCGAGCAGGGGAAGGTGTGTAAGGTGCAGCAGTTAGGAACTGCGTGGCCTGATGTATTCCACAGTCAGAAAGACACAAACTGCGGGCTGGGATTAGCCCTGGAGAGAAAAGAGGAAGACAGGCATTGGATTTTCCTGGATGTTTTGCAACGGACTAGAGAATAGAACAGCAGAAAATAGTAGCAAAATAGGAATTTGCTTTTGTCTGCTGTCAAGATCTGCAAAGTTTAGGGCTCTCTTTACAACAGGCTTACAAGCTCCGGTATCCTGGTTTGTACATACAGGTCTCCTTGGCTTTATTCCCTTTGGACGAGACACTGATGTCTGATATACTCAGTAATGCTTCTTGGCAATGCCCTACCACATCATTTCAGACAAAGTTTCTGAAATAGCCTCTCTACCCCAAACTGTCTCCCCTCTCCTTCTTAGCCACAGTGATAGGGACCCAA
Source organism: Arctocebus calabarensis (assembly GCA_963573935.1). Lineage (NCBI taxonomy): Eukaryota > Metazoa > Chordata > Mammalia > Primates > Lorisidae > Arctocebus > Arctocebus calabarensis. Next base: position 17,706 of record CAUYON010069504.1, on the reverse strand, counting down.
GTAGATTGGCTGCTGTGAGGTCCTGGTCCCTGAAGATTCCATATGAGAGTCTGCTCCGTCTCCTGATAGAGTTTCAGGTTCGTGGGGATGACAGATGGAGTGAAGTGGAGTGGCACCTCGCTGAATGGCCTGTCAACTTGCCTAGAAGTAAAATCTCTGGCAGGGATGTTCCCAGCCTAGCACCACTCCACCTGGAGAACAGGGATTCTGTCACTTGTCCCTTTTTTTTTTTTTTTGGAGACAGAATCTCACTTTGTTGCCTTGGGTAGAATGCATTGGCTCCATTATAGTTCACAGCAACCCCAAACTCTAAAAGCCCCCAGTGCCTTTCAGCCTCCCAAGTAGCTGGGGCTATAGGTGGCTAGTTTTTCTATTTTTAGTAGCAGTGGGCTCTCACTCTTGCTCAGGTCATCCACCTGCGTCAGCCTCCTAGATTGCTAGGATTATAGCAGTGAGCCACTGTGCCCAGCCATCTAAACATTCACTTTGGAAAATGATACCTTAGTTATTTCAATTTAGTATGACAAAGAATAAGACTCGTCCAACTCATGGGAAACAGAAATTGTACTGATGTCAGGTGATCAATGTCGAACGAATCTCTCAATTAGTTGAGCAGGACAAAGTCATCCTGTTCAACACATTATTCCTTTCTGTTCCCCTTACAACATCCAGAACAAATACCCAGGAATTGATTGAGGAAATACGTTCTCCTCTGAAACTGGTTGCTCAAGATCTTGGTGATTTAATACAAACACATTAAACAAGGGACTTCACAGAGGGATCCAGTGAATAGTCAAAGCCACATAGGTCCTGGTCACCTTCAGTGTCACAGGGCAGGACTTCGGCACAATGAGTTATTACCATAGAAAACAAGGAGCCCATGGATTCAAAACCACTGACACATCCTGGAACTACTTTCCCTATTTTAAGAAAACAAAGCAGGCACTGTCACCGCAGCTCTCCCTAAAGGCAGAAGGATGGACTGACGGGTTCTATCCAAGCCCCTCTGGGCCAGAACTTGGAGCAGCAGCTCTAGTTTGCTAATCTCTCTTCTCCAGAGTGCATCTGACAGGATCTTTGCTTTAACAAAGAGGAAAGAGCAAGCACACAGCGGGAAACATGGGACTTGGGTTAAAAATCAACAAGGCAGCTCTTATCCCCTGCTCTGCAGAGAGCTCCCTGCAGGTCTATGGGGAGGGGGAGACAGGGGGCACCTCCTCCCTGTCTCTCCCTGAGTGCCTCTCTCTGTGCTATAATGTTTACAGGAGTGGAGCCTGTGGAAGGTGCACAGCCTTTGCCCATGTGCTCTGGTACTACCCCTTTGAAAAAATAAAAGTTTTTCTAGAGTTGTGTAATTTCCCTCCATTCACTTACTTTGTATTGATAACCTGTAGCCTAGACAATGACCATCATTGGCCAGAAAGAGCCCCTAAGAAGTGTGCTGGCTGTTATTTGTGTTTCTCTTTTATAAAATAAATTCCTGGCACCATTTGCAGACACAGAGCCCACCTTGGTGAAGAACTGATCCTGGAATAAAGTTTTGAAACTTTGCAAGAAGAGTTGTGTGCACAAAACTTCAGGAGAGAACCACCACAGAGAGAGGGTAGGGCAAGAGCCTGGCTGATCTCTTTCATGTCTTTCTTAAAAGTCATAATCTGAGCATAAAACTATTTCAGCTTTGAATAAAGCTTTAGTTCAGCACACGGAAGTGTACCTAATACATTCTCCTCAGCTGAACAGGGCATAAGCAGGCGTTCTGGAAGTCTAATGCACCTGATCTATGTGATTATAACTAAGAGGATTGGCATAGTTAGCTCCCTGGAAAAAAGCCTGACCTGGGTTAACACTTTAATATAAATGACATTTTCTTTAATTAAAAAAAGAGAACAATAGTTTTTAATGTGCTTTCTTTGCTTACACTCTACGGAGTCTTGTTATGCCCAACCCTTCAGCTTTGCATCTATTTGCAAGTGTATATTCAACCATACATGTTACAAATGCAAATCAACCTTGCCCCTTGTCATCCTGTTTTTACTGTGATATGCAGGTGTACCTGTGGGCAGATGGCAGGATGGATGGCAGTCTGGGGCTCTTTTCAACACTATTTCCTTTTGCAGATGGTTACTTTGATGGCCCAGTTTTAAAGGTTAGGATACTAAGTTTCTTAGATGTTCCTTCTTTTATGGAATCCTATGGGTGAGATAGGCATTCTTATCTGAAGAAGAAAATTATCTGACCCTCAGGAAACAAATTAGACTCTGAGGGCCTTGGGTTAAGCTCCCTGAAAAGTACTATGTCATGGACTGGCAGTTGGGACTTTTACATGAACATTTCCTCTGTCCCTGAAAGAAAATGCGTAATTATGTGTCCCAGAGGAAATGTTACTTCACATGAGGCACAGGTGAGGTGACAAAAAATACATTTGCATAAGAAGCAAACATTCCCAGATATTTCTTCCTTGTTTGTGCTTCCTTAAATGGCCTTTGGGAAAGAGACCTTTCCTTATAGCATTTCCAATGACTCGCCATCCTTCTCACTTTTGGCTTTGACCGAATTCAGAGTATTCTTGTTAATTAAACATGATAAATTTAGCTTCTTGTGGGCAGATGAATGATCAGCCTGTATCAACCATACAAAGACCTAAAATTTCAGATGCTTCAGGATCATCCTGAAAAATTCAGCAGGGAAACCCTGTGAAATGACTGTCATCCAGAAGGAACCTTGGAGGGGTCCCCAGCAGTACTGGCATAGGTATTCTGAATAGCAAATGGCCTTTAGAAAGCTGTACAAACATTTCCCTAGCTTACCCTCCCTTTTTGACTCTTTGTGAGAATGGCCACCTATATCTACAGCCATCTACCCACTATAAAGGAAAATCTAGGACCAAGCTCAAGATAGATGGTTGTCCTTTTTAGCTTTTATTTTTAGAGGCACATTGTCTGGAAGTGACATCCACTTACTGGTTATTCGTTTTGCTTTGAGCTTCAGGGGTGTGGATAAAGAGTGTGGATCTAAATAATTGCTTTCCCTTGTCCGGCTCACAGAAGGTGTCCCAGTGCATCTTATATCCTGAGGACAAGTGAAAGTCATGTATCCTGTGTGACAGTTATTTTCTTTCTTTTTTTTTTGTGACAATTATTTTCCATGTTGACACTCCTGTCTCAGTCTACGAGTGTGTCAAAAAAGTGACTGTTTATCAACTGGAGGTGGCGGTAGGGGCAGATATGAGGGCAGATCTAGAGGGAGGTGGGAAATTTCTAGCTTTCCTTTTCCACCCATAGTGTCTGAGTTCATATGAGGTGAAGCTCTTTACATTACCAAATTGACCTGCCTTTCTCAGACATTTTCCTGCGTAGAATTTTTACTAAGGCAGGGTTAACTAATGATGGAAAGAATATAGTCTATCTGGGAAAAATCTCTTAATCTTCAAAAAAATCAGATGCACAGGGGCTTTATGAATTTTATTTACCTCTGCTTCACTTCCCTTTCATTCACAAAATAATTGATTGCATGTGCAAAGGAAGAGAAGACAGGAAATTTCCTGCAGAATGCACCAGGCACTGTGAACAGTGAGGCCATAGAGAAACAGGGCTGCCATTTGTTAAAGTTCTGTGTTGGTGAAGATAGTCCTTCAAGTAATAGTGTTGATAATTGTGGGTAGATATGTGGGTACTTAAAGGAAGAGTCATATCTTGATATGCTTTCATTGCTAGAGATAATGATTTAATAAGCTTAAAGCCAATTTTCAATTGTTTATTATAAGTAGGTTAAGAATTGAATTAAGAAAATAATTGCAAAAAAAAAAAAAAAGAAAGAAAATGATTGCAGATGATGGGCAAAAGGGAACAGAGACAGGAGAGAAGTGGATCAGAGATATCCAAAATTTGTTGCAAAGCAACAGCCTGAAGCCTGGAATCCTTCAAAGGGTGAGACTATCTTGCTGAAGTTTCACCCCTCCCCCAATGCGACTTGGCTCAGAGGTCACTGAGCACTGAGAGATAAGGCTTGCCTTGCCATGAGCGGAGCAGCCCTCTCAGGGAGAGTTAGTGCATTTAGGGAGTTAGTGAAAGAATGCTGAACTCACTGGAGAGAGAGTGAACATTTAAACTTCATTCAAAGAGAAAAAGTCTCACAGGAAAGATAAGGAGAAAAATATCTCCTTTCTTCTGTCATCTTGGTATGAGCAGAAGAGCCAGCTTGACTAAGCACAAGGCTTCCCCAGGGGTTTAATCACCGCTCCTCAGATTTGTGAGCATGGTCTAATTGGGGTCTGCTTTGACATCCTGCTCCTGGACTGTGTTCCCTGGCCCATGCTCTGTTTGAGTTGAGATCATGAACAGTTTTGAGTAAGAATAATAAGAGGTGAATCAGTCTAATTAATGTACTTAGTTGAAGAAATAGTTTGGGTAGACAATGTAAGCCCAGCAAGAACCATGACATAAGGGTTTAGCCTTCCCCATTAGATTGATGATTAAAACAGTGATATGTGTAATATGAGCTAGCCTGGAACTAGGGGTTTCCACCAGCCCTCATGCTTGGAGGTGAACAACCTCCTGGCCAGCTTTAAAACATGTTCTTCTTGTGTCTTTGAATCTTCATTTTTCCCTATCCTCTCATCTCTTCCAGTCATTGGGAAAGAACTTACACTGTAGTTTAGGGCTAGTCTCCAACAGATTGTAAGTATAACAATCAACATTTTTTGAGTTTTTACTGTGTATGAAGCTCATTTAGAAAATGTTTTTTATGCTTTTGGTCATCTAGTTGGTCCAACTATCATACAAAGTAGCTCCCATTATTATTTTACCATGTCTATGACAGAACTCTAGATTTGGGATTTCTTTCTTCTTCTTCTTCTTTTTTTTTGTTTGAGACAGAGTCCCACTCTGTTGCCCTGGGTACAGTGCTGTGGCATCACAGCTCACAGCAAAACCTCAAACTCTGGGGCTTAAGCAATTCTCTTGCCTCAGCCTCCCAAGTAGCTGGAACTACAGGCACCTACAACAATGCCTGGACAGTTTTAGTAGCGATAGGCTCTCACTCTTGCTCAAGCTAGTCTTAAACTCTGTGAGCTGAAGTGATCCACTGGCCTCAGCCTCCCAGAGTGCTAGGTTTACAGGCATGAGTTACCACTCCTAGCCTCTGGATTCTGTTTTCCAACATCAATTTTTTTCTCAGGTCTTCCCTGTCTCAGTAAGTGACACTGCCAGCTATCAATTTGCTCTGACCTCAAACTTGGAAATGAGTCATCTTTGGGTCATCTCTTTCCCTTTGCTTCCCATGTCCAACTTGATAACAAATTCTTTCACATTTGACAGCAAGTTTCCTAACTTGTCCACTATGACATATTTCCTGATTACTTCTTAGACCTCACCTTCCTATCATTCTTGTTGGAAATTTATATTCAGTAATAGCTCAAGAGTTTGTTCAGAGTCCACTGCAATAACCTCAGCCTCAGCACCATCACCTCCACCTTAGAGCATGGAAACAGCATCCTGACGGGTCTCTATGGAGATGCAGCAGTAAGGATGAGCCTTGAGTCAGGACTCTAATTCCATCATCCCTACTGCCTTCAATCCCCCACGGATCTGCAGTGCTCATGGACTGTGACCTGTGTAATCTCCCTTTCCTGTCATTGTCCCCTCACTCACCACACCCTAGCTAGCCCAGCCTTTTTTTCTCTTCTTTGGACAAATTCCATCTGTTTCTGCCTCAGAGCTTATTGCTTCTTCCTCCTGGAAAACACTTGCTGCTTTCATGTGATTGGCTTTGCAACATGGTGGTAAATTTATATTTTTAAATAAAAAACAAACAGTAATCAAGGGGATATAATGTGCAATTGTGTTTGCTGCATCACTGAGGAAGACTGAGGAATGAGTTTTGGAGAAGCTTGAATGACAAAGTAGAGCTTAAATAGAGTGACTTTGGATTTTGTGTGTAGGAGTTGGGCTAAAGTCTGGAGTGTAAGAACCTCTTTGGGAGAGATGACGTGCCTCTTCCCGTAATTTGGTCATAAGCATTGCAAACAAATTAAATATTTATGTGTTCATGTTGTATCACCTACTCTGTCTGATGCTAATGCTACATAGAAGAAAACTGTAGAGGGAGAGAATTGGCAAGTCAATGGGGGAGACAGAATGTTCCTACAGATAAGGATGCTGGGTGGTGAGAAGCTTGTTAAGCCCTGCCTAAGGTTCATTACCTGGCAGGGGCAGAACTTAACTCCAGAACTGACTCTAGAAAAGCTGCTGCTCTTCCAATGATGTGCTGGGTGTGATTCTCACACCATCCCTGTTCTATTGCATTTTCTCTGAATCACACAACTTAACACAAGATTCAGTATATTCTTTCCTAATGTTTCACTCATGTACACCTTGCCACATTCATCAGCTCCTTGAGTTCAGAGCAGTCTGTCATGATATTTGGCACACAGAAAGCTCTGCATAAATGTTTATTATTTAGGGAACTATATTTCCCTTGTATCTCTAGTAACAAGTGACCAACTTGTTATGAAATCAGCTCTGAAGGATCAGTAGCTATACTGCTGTTTTGTATGCAGTTGACTACTATATAGAGTTCTTAGGACACAAAGTTCAGTTTAAACAGAGCTCATATTGAGTTTCTCTGGTTGAACTTCCATACATACACACATGCTTCACTCCACTCTACTGTCAAATCCTTCAAAAAGAGCTTTCTTATTGGAATCATAATAAATCATCATTCATGTTACCACTCCATGCAGCTGAGTGGGAAGCAGTCTGAAACAGAATATAATATTAGGATTACAGTGGGAAATACAAAAAGAAGGCTGCACTCCTCCAACTCAATCAGTTTCCTTGCTCTCATGTCCTTGGTTGTCTCAGATAACTGCTCATCTCAAGTAATTCACGATGATAAACTTTACTACTCATACTCAGGGGAGCTGACTTGCCCCACCATTTATTAGTGAGTGACTGGGCAATGAATCACACAGTCAACACTCTACTTTAATGAGGTAGTCACTTGCTTGCTCACTTGCTAACTAATTTCCTTTATGAAATTCATATAGGCCTGTCTTAGCCATGAAAAACTGCTAAGTAGACACACTAGAAAATTCCTAGGCCCAAAGGGTAATTTGACCTGGTATTGGCATGGCAAGCATTTTAAGGTTAGAAACTCATCCACTAAGCTAGACGTGGCTCACTCCATTGAATTGCAAAATTATTGTCTTATACGTTGGTATAAGACTTGTTCTGGGTGCTCACATGGCTATGAACATAAAAGACAGCAAAGTCACCAATCTCAGTCTCCCTGACATGGCAGTTGTCTCACTTGGTGGCCTGCCACTACCACAAAAGTGGGCATACCTCTGTGGGAAACAGTGAAACAGTGAGGAGATGCATTCTTCCCAGCGTCCTTGTCTGCTTCCTATTCCATGCATTGGTCATTAGCTGCTTTGAGAATAAAACAAAGAAAAGATAACCTTCAAGTTAGTTCCCTTTGTTATTCTTGCTCATCCTCTGACCTGAAACAGTCATCTTAGTGTCACTTTCTGCAACTCTCCTGTGTATGCTCTAGGAATGCAAAGATCACAAAACTAGAGTCCCTTTTCTTATGATAAATAGATATAGTAAACACACACACATGTATACACTCATCCATACATACACACACACTGTCACATGAGGGCTGATGGGGGAGCAACTGATTCTGCTGGGGCTGGTAACGGGGACGTAGGAAAGAAGAAAGAGAAGTTGGCAATTTTCCTTGAATTGGGTCTTCAAGACTGATAAGGAGCTCTTCAGGCTGTCCAGGAATGAATGACACCCAGGCAGAGGAAACAAAATGGGGAAGACAGAGCATCATAGGGTATATAGCGTGTTCACCATGTGGTTGCAGATGGTCATTGAAGCCTGAAATAGATGAAGCTCCTCAGAGAGAGAGAAGGCAGTGATGAGAACTCGTAGGGCAGAATTCTTGAAAATACTATTCGGTGAGATGATGACCCAGAAAAAGACTGAAAGGTGTAATCAACACATGTGTGCAAGACCAGGAAAAACTATACTGAAGGAGCTTGGGAAGGGGATGTTGGTTGGAAGCACCTAGTGGGGTTGGCAATGAGGTGATGGTAGTTTTCTTGGTTGGGTAGCAAGGCCACAGTTCATGAAGTTGTGAGTCCTGAGAAAGAAGGAAATACAGACAACGATGGAGGCTATTCTTGCAGAAGGCACTCATCCAAGAAGCCCCGCAGGAAGAGAAGGACAGGACAGTACTCAAAAAGGATGCATATACCACCGTGTGGTTTGCATTTAAAGAATTCCTGTAAGGAAGGAATCAGGGGAGAGGGAGAAGTTAAGGATAAATGTAAAAAAGAAGTTGATTGCAGGTGTAACGACCAGGAAGCTCTGTGTGTTGATGGAAACTTGGGCTGGAAGGCAGTGAGGCTCCAAGACAGGATGGAAAGAGGGAATCGCAGGTGAAGAGGGAAACAACAGAAGATGGGAAGGCATCTGGCCCACTGGCAGCTATTTTATATGAGAAGTAGGAGGCAGGGTAAAGATTATCTTAAGAACTCCCAACATCAAGAAAAAAAATGGGAGGAGACTTCTGAAGGAAGAGAGCCATTTAAATAAGGCTGTGCTGTTTGGTCCGGAGCTGTGGAGCTAAACAAGATTTTGTCCCTTTCAAATGAAGAAGGAAAGAGATTAAAAACAAACAAACAAACAAAGAAACACCCCCCCCCAAAAAAACCTCTCCTTCTTTCCTTCTTCTCATATGAACTTCTACTTTTCGAGGAATAGAAGTGGGGGGCTGTTCTGACTTTGCCAGCTGGACTATTCCTCTACAAACACGAGTAACTTTGGTGCCTTTATTCATGTAGATTGTACATTTGAATAATTCAAAATACATTACAAAATACTTGGCTTTTTATTATATAGTTGCTTTAATCATGGAAAAAACAGATTTACAGATAGAGCCAATAATAAAAGTTATTTACAAACCTAATCTAAAGGATGAAGTCTAATAAATAGAAAGCACCCAAGGGCTGATTTTCGCCTACCCAGTGAACCTTTGGTAGATTTGTACTTTGGATTCCACATATTTCACTTTCCATTGCAGCTGATATTCATGAAGTGCAATGACACCAGAATAACAGCAAATTTAAAAAGATGAAGTATCTTTCCCTTAATTAATGTCTACAAAGAGACTTAATGATGAAAAGTGCCATTAAGTGCCAAGTATTATTAATTATTTTTTTGCTGCAAGAGGCATAAAGTCCTCATTATATACTGTTTTAAATATCATAAAATATTTACAAAATAAGTTTAAAAATTGTAAACAAGCCAAATAGAAAGGCATTTTCCTTTCTAGGTGAAATGAAGATCAAATCCAAAGGAAATCTCATTTGCATCATACACGAGGAGCTTTCAATAAATGTTCCAAAGATACTTGGCACTCTGTTCTTTTTCCATATCCCGTGTACTTCTGCTATTTGCATAAACTGAAGCAAGTTCCTACTTAATATTTTGGCACAAATGTTAATCTTGTCTGCTGGCAAACACATACTGGGATCCCACCTGTCTCGATTTTGTCTAGTCACCTTCTACAGGTATTCCCTGTGACTGGATTTCCAAACCAGCTTTTTAAAATTCCTTGACTCTAGGAGAGAAAAAACCCCAAACTATTTGTAATCTCTGGGTCAGGTTTAAGTTGGAGTCAGCCCCCAGCCCAATCCCAGGTTGGGCCAGAATTGACAGCTCAATTCATTTATTTAATTGAACACCTACTTTGTGCCTTGCATTGTGCCAGTTCTCACTCTCAAACCCTACATGGTGGACTGGAAAACTTCATCTTACCTGTTACTATTGACATTTTATTGTAGACCATGCTTTCTATTTTCATGCCTAGAGAAGTCTTCACTAGGGAAAGGTCAGCTGGCTGGAGAAAATGTTGAACTTCCATTTTTTATGTCTTCTTGGAAGGCTCATCCACTTTAACCATTTATGGAATTACCTCGGCTATTCAAGGAACAAGATATAGTCCTGGGGTTGCATCCCTATTGCTCCTGAATTTAGCTTCCTGGCTGGCTGGCTGGCCCTGTTTGTTTGGATTCTGCCCAGCACAGATGATGGCACCCCTAAATCAGAAGCGGGTGACACACAGTTTCCTGGTTCTCCTTCAAGCTGCCACTTTTCTTATAAGAGCTCATTTCCTGGGAGTCCAAATAATTATGTTTCACCTGTGCTATGTACTCCATAATTATGCTATTTGCTTAATTAAGCTTGATGACAAAGTTATCAAAATTCAACATGATCAAAACCAAAATAAAATCTGAGAGCAAAATGTCTCTTGCTACTGTATCATCACATTTCCAGGAGGGGAAATAACTAGACCATTGGTTAAAACTTCCCAAGAGTTGACCATTTTTTGGAGTAAGTGATGAGAGTTTTAGAAACACTATCTAGGTTCTCCCGTGTATCAGAGAGTGTCCCTGAGGGAAAGTGGAATAACTGGAGGGGAGGGTGATGGGGAAGACGTTCATGATAATAGTGCTCACTGAAGCCAAGGGTAACATCCGCTTATTTGATTTTTTTCCTTCTCTTTCCCATTCTTCTCCTCCTCCTCCCCTTTCTCTTTCTCTCCCTCTTCTTCTTCTGTCTCCCCTTCCTCCTCTTCTCCTTCTGTTCCATGGCCTTCTTTCCCCACCTCTCTCCTCCTCCTCTGCTTCCCACTTTCCATTTTCTTTTCTTCATAAGTCTTCATTCAACATATTGTGCCTTGATGTGTATTGAGGCTTTGGTGTACGTATCACAGTTTAGACACACTCCTAAAGATACTGATGTTTTGCTCCAGAATTCTGGCATCAACTTGTGTTCACCTTGTGTCTCTGGAGTTTCGGTGGGACCTGCTTACATCTGGGCCATCTGAATCACTTAGAAAATACGAGAATAAAGTTTCATTCAAAAAAGCCTGACAGAACATGGGCAGGGCCCTTGCCATTTTCCAAAGGAAGCAGTTTCCTGGCCCCGGTTTCTTGGGACTTCTCAGTGGCCTGAGAAACCGGACTCTAAGTGACAGCTCCCCTTATGCTACATTTATTCTCACATGTCCCATCACTTTGGGGTGACCAAACCCACTGGAGGACGTCTCAGCGTAGGGACTGGCAGGGTCTGCACACAGGTGGCGTGGAGAGCACGATTTGAATGTGATCCCGGAGGCTCTGTGGGACTTCCTGTCCCTGGCTGCTGACCCCCTTCCCAAGTGTCGGCAATGCCAGCACTGGAGGTTCTCCTTTGGGGTCCCTCTCCCCTGTCCTTGAACAGGTGAAAGTGTCATTTAAAAATATTTCTTAGGATGGGCCAATAAGAACTCATTACCTCCTTTTCTCTCCAGACACTGGGAGATTTTTTACTCCCTATAGAAGTTGTGGTATTGAGAGGAAAAAAATAACACCAGGGTGAGCTGGGAGATACTAACGTCAATCTTTACTTACTTTACAGTTCCAGGGGGCTTTGCTTTTGTCTGGAATATTGTCTGGCTTCTGAGGGTCTTGCCTGTTGGAAGGAGCCCCTTTTTTAATGTCTCGGTGAGATGAAGCACCATGATTACACAAGAATACCTGCTTCTAGGTCAAGGTGTCCCAGTCTTTTGACCTTGAGGTGTAGCCCTCTGCAAAATATTGCTGTTTTCAAGCTGTCTGTACGTGAGATTATGTCTTACAATGGGGAACATTTTCGCTTATTCTCTTCTGTAAGGCACCACACAATGGAAATCCGAACTTCATCAGGGCAAGTGAGCCATTTAGTGCCACTGAGTATCTGTGGCTCCCAGGATCCAGGCTGGATATTTTATTACCTTCTAAGCAGACATATTGAAATGAGATGCTCCTTACCACAGGTTTCTCCCCTCCGCACACATCCACATTCCTGCTCTGGGCCAGACCTGTCTTCCTAAGTGTCATATGAGAATAATTTTTCTCTCCAACATCCCCAGATTTATAGGATTTCTATCTTACATGATCTTATGCCACATATTTAGCTAGAGGCAGGTAAAACAAATTAAAAAAAAAACCCAAACCCAAAACCTAGCATCACTAAAGAAAGGAAAGGATTTAAATATAAGTAGATGATCTACAGTGTAGGAAGGAATGTGGAACATTTTCTTTGCTGCTGGTGTAATGCGGCATGAATGTCTTTTTCCATGGATTGAAACCATCGCTCATTTGTACGGAGGAAAGGTGCTTTAGATTAATTTTGGAAACTTCAATGCTGCAACATGCTAAATTTTAATTATTTCACTTCCTGCTTGGTGTATTAATGTTGCGATTACCCTCGAAAGAGTATTACGGATGATGATTTATGCAAAACCCAATCATCTCCGTGGACCCATCAGTTTCAGTTAAGACAAGCCACCCAGGAAGGGTGCTGCTGCCGTGAAGCTGTACCTGCTGTGGACCCCTCTCCCCCACAAGAACGTGCGTTCCCTGTGCTTCACGCATTACCTCTGCCTATCATTCTGGAACAGTCTCTTCCATTGTGCAAAATAACACCGAGATTGGAAATTGGAGAGAACTGGTTTCCTGGCACTGGATTCACACTGCAGCCATCCAGGAAAATGTGTTTAATCTGTACTTCTTTGCTGATACAGGCTATTTGGAGCCAACCTTCCCCCCACCCTTTTAGTGCAAGAGCTGAACTGGCCAAAAGAAACTTTGGAGCAGCTAGCTTCCTCGGGATTCACTGAACTGCATTTGTCAGTCTCCGGGTGCTGTTGGCATTTGGAGTTAATCATAAAGTATGTGTTCTCTAAAATGAGGCACTGGCTTCAAAGTCATTTATCTCAATGACTCCAACTATGAAGAGGTCATAGGGTTTTTTGTGGTGCGTCCCCAGTACCCAGTCACTCTAATTGCTAATCTGGCTGCACAGTTATTGAAATCTCCTCTCTACCTGGCAGCCCTTCCTAAATCTAGTCCAAATGGCGGCACCGAGTTTGCCTGCCAGGTCCAAGAAAGGCCCTTCTTTCTGAGTACCGGAGAGAGAGGCAGCCAAGCCCGATTTCAATGGCAGTTCCATTTTAATCACATTCAGAAATTCTTGACTCCCGGATGCCCATTTGCAAAGTCAAGGGAGCCCACACCTGCCAAGTAAGAGTGACCTGGACAGCCTGCCAGGAGCAAACAAAACCTGCTTCCCAGCAAAGAAAGGAAAGCACACCCCCCTTCCTTTCTTCATGGAGACCCAAGGCCCCGGGTGCTTTCCTCGGAGGCCCCTGAGCACCATAATTCTCTGTCCACACTTGTTTATTTCCCTGACGGCACATGCCATGATTGTTTACCTCTGTATTGTGGCTAGTGCTCCTGCTCCAGCGTGATAAGCTCCACAGGGCTGATTTACCACGGCTTGCCTTTCACTCAGCGCAGACTGGGATGACAATGTCAGCCTTCAAGTCCCCTATGTTTAGGAAACTGATGTTTCAATCCAATTATAATTCACATTCCCGCTTAGGCATTTTCTAATAGAGAGAGAGTTCACTAAAAGGCAATTTTCCAGACAGACTCTAACTGATAACTGTTTATAGAAGGTCTTGGTGTGCTCTTGGATTTGAGGTTCTCTCTGTTCACTGGGACTCAGGAAAAGGACTCAGGAAACGTAGTTACTGTGATAATGGTGAAAGCTGCTTCTGCCACTGATTCACGGGACACGCTGTCATGCCTTATTCCAGTGGGTACTACCCTCTGCCCAGGGCTAATGTGCCCAGGAAAGTCCCAGGCAAGTAGAGTTGACAAATCAGGTTAATCACATTCCTTCTCCATTGCTAACCTGCGCTATCCTTATATTTGCTTCTCCTAATTTCCTCTTTTGTTGAAGTTTATTTGCAATATTCTTTTTTTTTTTTTTTTGACAGGGTCTTAATCTGTTGCACTAGGTAGAATGTTGTGGCATCCTCCAACTCCTGGGCTCACGTGATCCTCCTGCCTCAGCCTCCTGAGTAGCTGGAACTACAGGCACAGGCCTATGCTAATTTTTTTTTTTTTTAAGTAGACACAGGGGTCTCACTCACTATTGCCCAGGCTAGAATATGGTCTATTTTTGTCATCTTTCTTCATATGTAAGTACTTCTGTCTCTCCAAACTAATGCTTGAAAATGCACACAATTTGTGGTACACACACCATTCGCCTTGACTCCTGTCCTTCTCTGCTGAGTTGGTCAGAGCACCATTGAAATGTCCACATATGTGAAAATCACATTCCGCATACATGAAACATGCCCTTGTCCACATACATGAAAGTTGCATTCCAGGTATCTTTACTGTTTTTTCCTCTGCACCTCCTACCCCCGGCCAGGCCTGGCTGGAAGCTCCATTCTTGAGTACTTATTTGCAGAGTCACTTGTGCAAAGGGACCATAGTTGGGGCCTACAGGTACATCAAGAACACTGGTTTTATCACTACATAGATGCTCCCATCCTGGTTCTGCCACCTTCTGGCTTTATAAACCGATATGAGCCATAACTATTCTGAGCTTTGATTTCCAGTAAAATGGGAAAAAGTAAAGCCCCATATTTATTTTTAGGAGAATTAAATAGATAATGGGTAATGAATTTATTAGTATAGTTCTGGCACATAGTACATAGACAATTTATCTAGTTATTTATTTCTTTAGAATAGCACAGGGAAGTTCTTCACCCTCAAATATCCCAAACCTAAAAGTACACCATTAACAACTTTCCTTTTTGAATAAACATTCTATTTTGTGTTCCTCCATGGAAATGAATATACTCTTGGGACCTTGTACCCATCAGAGTTTTGACAGGAGGCAGATGGCAACTCCAAAATTTTTAATGAGGGAGATTTTAATAAAAGATATGAACAGAATTGAAGGTTCTTATAAGAGGCACCAGGACACCTGACAGCAGCTAATAATGCTCTTAGACAATAACAGTTTAACTCCAATAGCAGAGAATAATTTAGAATACAATTTCAGTCCATTGTCTGAGCCCTTACCCTATCTTAGGTCCTGATCTTAGCTGTCTGATGGCTCTAAAGGTTTGTGCTGTGGGGAGAGAATGCACAAGCTCCCAACTGCAGTGGTCCTCAAAGTTTAGTTTGCATTGCAATCAGGGGTAGGTTTTGTTAAAATTGAGATTTCCAGGCCCTGGCCCCAGGGTTTATGATTAAGTGAGTTTGGGGTGGAGCCTGAGAATTTGCATTTTTAATTCTCCAGGTTATCCTGGTAGTGTTGGTTTAGGGACATAGTCTGAGAACCACTAAACAAACTATGAAATATAACATGAGATTAAATATGACTGTCCTTAGGGTTTCCAGGGCAGAAGCCACAAAATTGAAGAGCAATGTCTGCAGAAGATGCCGGGAGCCTGAGAACCTGGCCTTGCAATCCTTTGCTTACTGATTCCTTCAAGGCTGTTTCAGCTCAGGCTGGGAAGAAGGTCAAAGAGGCCCATCGTAGCAACTGGTCTAAAGAGACTGATCACAGCACTTTGGTCAAGTGAAAGATTTTCCGAAAATCCATTTTCTAGGTATGCCCCAGAGTTTGCCCCCAAACCTCTCCAAGTAAACCTGGGGTCCTGACTCAGGCTTGAAAATCTAAAGGCAGGAAGCTATCTAGAAAGTCCAAGTAAAATCTCAAGGCTGTGTTGAGAATGGCCTACATTTCCAGAGCTTGCTGAGGTGCAGATGGATGAGTTCTCCCCCAGGGTCAAATGAATTTGCTAAAGACTGTTAGCCTGAAGTTGTCTTAGAAAAGATTCTGTCTTTTTTAGAAGTAAGAACACAGCAGTTAAAGCAAACAGAAAATCTTCGGGCAGAAGACGCTCGGAACTGCTGATTGGAGAGCTGCCCGTTGAGGGCTGGCTGGCGGGAGCGGAGAGGGTCGGGTGGGGCCGAGCCGGGCGTGGGCCATGTGGACCACGGGATGGGCTGCACTATGAACCTGGAGGACAAGGCAGCACCCGAGTGCTCTAAGATGATTGATGAGAATCTGCGGGAGGATGGTGAGAAGGCGGCTCGGGAGGTGAAGTTGCTGCTGTTGGGTGCTGGAGAGTCAGGGAAGAGCACCATTGTCAAGCAAATGAAGTTCATCCATGAGGATGGCTACTCTGAGGAGGAATGCCGGCAGTACCTGGCAGTTGTCTACAGCAACACCATCCAGTCCATCATGGCCATTGTCAAGGCCATGGCCAACCTACAGATTGAGTTTGCTGACCACTCCCGCATGGAGGACAGGCAGCTGTTTGCACTGTCTTGCACTGCTGAGGAGCAGGGTGTGCTCCTTGAAGACCTGTCCAGCGTCATCCAGAGGCTCTGGGCTGACCACAGTGTGCAGGCTTGCTTTGGCTGATCAAGGGAGTACCAGCTTAATGACTCAGCTGCCTACTAGCTGAATGACCTGGAGCGCATTGCACAGAGTGACTACATCCCCAAACGGCAGGATGTGCTGCGGACCATGTGAAGACCACAGGTATAGTGGAGACACATTTCACCTTCAAGGACCTGCACTTCAAGATGTTTGACGTGGGTCAGCGGTCATCTTCTGTGTAGCCTTGAGCACCTATGATTTGTTGCTAGCAGAAGACGAGGAAATAAACCACATGCACGAGAGCATGAAGCTGTTTGATAGCATCTGCAACAACAAATGGTTCACGGACACATCTATCATTCCTTCCTCAACAGGAAGGACCTGTTCAAGGAGAAGATCACACATAGCCCCCTGACCATCTGTTTTCCTGAGTACACAGGGGCCAACAAGTATGATGAGGCAGCCAGCTACATCCAGAGTAAGTTTGAAGACCTGAATAAATGCAAAGACACCAAGGAGATCTACACACACTTCATGTGTGCCACAGACACCAAGAACGTGCAGTATGTGTTTGATGCTGTCACTGATGTCATCATCGAGAATAACCTGAAGGACTGTGGCCTCTTCTGAGGGGCAGCAGGGCCTGGCAGGATGGGCCACCGCTGACTCTGCTCCCCCAACCCCTGAGGAAGATAGGGGCAAGAAGACCACATTCCCTGCCTGACCCCCTGGCGCTTTTCCCTTACCTTATTTCTGTTTTCTGCTCCCCAATCTCTGCCCTCAGCTCCAGACATAGGGGAGGGGTTGCCAGAGGCCTCCCTGTTTGAAGTCTGCCCTTGTCTGAGGTACCAGGAATGGCCATGGTACCCCCTTTCTAGGCATCTGTTCTGGTTTTTCAACCATTGTCTTGTTCTGTGGTGGGGGGAAGGGGGAACATGCTGAATCTCCCAAGGCCTGTGTCTGGAGGGTCACCCACTTCTCCAGTCTAGATCCCTGGCTTTGCCCAAAACCAGCCCCTGCCCCAGCCCAAGTCCAAATGTTTACAGGGAACCTGCTGCCCACCCAATGCCCCAGCCTGTCGGAGGCCCCAAAGGAAAAAGCACAAGAAGCGTGAGACGTGAGACGCCTCCATTCCTGGAGACCACAGTCCACCTGCTTATTCTCGTAGCTTTTAAAAAAAATGAAAGTAAAGAAAAAAAATATAAACCTAGAAAACTTTTTAGAGGAAAACTATTTAAAACTGTCAGATCCTGACCAGTACCCACCCAGCCCCCCTTCCAGTGACTCTGTGCCTTGAGTGTGTCTGTGTGTTTACACCCATCCTCTTGCTGGCCATCCCTGTGTGAGTGGCACCCCTGCCCTGCCCTCCACAGAATTGGGTTCCAAGGGCTGTTCCAGACAACTGCCAATG
>CAUYON010069502.1:0-22834 GCA_963573935.1 Arctocebus calabarensis | reverse complement strand
TTTCTTTGCATTATTATCATTATTGCTTAATATTTCAATGCAGCAATCATCTGATTTCTTTTCTGAATGTATTTATCTTCATTCGTTCTTTACGAGGTTTTTGTTTCTAGTCCTTATCTTAAACATTGTTATTGTTATTAATGTTTAACCCTTTTTAATTTGGGGAAGGCAAAAAGTGGAAACCTAATAAACATGTATATGTTAAAAAAAGAAATATCAATATAAATACAGCAATTCTTATTTAGGAATGGCAGTTATAACGAAAACACAGAGACGGCCAAGCTATCTTTACTAATACTAAACATCCTCTCTAGACAACACACATAGAACCATCAGTAAATAGCTACCTCCAACATTCATAAGACACCTCTGTCACTTGTTAAAAAATGTTCCTTCAATATTTAAATTCACAATGATGCCGAAGCTTTCTCGTACTGATAACAAAGCATTCTAACCAAATATCCATTATTGTTAATGTTACCACAACTTCAGATACGTTTCACATTTATTTGATTATTTTTGATAAATGTTACTGGCTCAAATACATCTGGAAAGATTCTACTGTGCAATGAACTATAAGTTGGAAAGAACAGAGTCCATCAGGTTTGCCCGTAACGAGGTTGCTACAGTCTGGTGATTAAAGGTGCTCAGTCTGCTATATAATACTTTTAATTTCTTGGAACAAAACATGGAAAAGGGAAGAAATATTCTCTGACTTCTGGGCAGGCTTAGATGGGGAATAATTAAATTTCTTGATCATTTTAAGTTCTTTTCTAAGTATTGAAATCCTTTGACAGCAACAAAAACCATTCTCATTTCTTTATAATATTCTTCTGTGAATATTTTTATAACACTGGTCAGTGGGGAAAAGTTCGGAAAAGTTTTAGCTAAACAGATAAACAGTAATGGAACAATATCTCAAGTGATAAATGAATATCATCAGTGAAGAAAAGATGAGAGTTTTTTTATTTTTTTGAGAGAGTTTTTAAAGAGGAAATCTTACTTTACTTTGTTAAAGAGATTTTGGTATGCATGAAATAAAATCCTTTTTTTTTCAAGTTTGAAAGGCTTGGGAGAGTATGAATGTGTCAGCAGGGAAGGATTCATCGGTACTTTGGAATCCACAAGGTCTGTGCGTCCGTAAAGATTTATAGTGCTTAAGAGATGCTGGTACCAGGCATATGGTTTAATCATGATGTATTTAAGCTTTTCTTATCTGCTTAAGAATTCATTTTTCCTGTAATTCGATCCATTGTTACTCTAGTTTGAGTCATTTTGCTTATCCTAAAAGCAAAAGATGTATTTAGTACATATTAATATAGAAAATACAATTTTTCAAAAGTTCCCCAAACTGCAATCAGAACTCGGCTGGGCTGCCGCCAGCCTGGACTGCACAGGGCGGAGCCTCCCGGCAGCTCATTTATAGCGAGTGTGTAATCCTAGGAGGCGGATAATGAAAATGGCAGAAGGAGCGTGTGATTTATATCTTGACGTTATTATGTCTGTGTCCGTGTAGCTCCCTTCATTTCCCTAAAACTCTGCCTTATCACCAGCCCTGACAAGCCCTTTATTTTGGGAATAGATTGAAGTGAGTGATGGAAACTCAGATGAAACAAGGTCGCCAGGATTTCATCGTACTCTGCTGAGCTTTGGGGTGAGCATGGTCTCCGTTGTAAACACAGACTCTGCTCACGAAGGCATTTGGGGGACAGTCAGAACCAGAAGCAGAGGCAAAAGTGTCAGCACAGGTTCACGGTCCCTGACCAGCGCAGAAAACACAGCGGCTGTGCAAGCTCACTTTCCCGCAAAGTTGTCCATACTTCAGTGAAGAAGCAGAGGGTTCTGGAGTTCACCGGATGGGGGCTGGCCCTACACCAGACAGCCGCTGGGCAACCACACGTGGAAACTACCCAGAATGGAACCACGGGGTGCACGGCATTTATGAAACAGGAGGATCCGCCACAGCGGGGTTCACCCTAGACCTGGGCTGAACTTACCAGAGCCCCGAGGAAGGCGTGGGTCTGCCCAGGATCAGACCTGCACCTTCCACATATGGATGTTGGCCCGTCTTTCCATGGTGAGATGTTGCACCAACTGATTCGGAGGCCAAAGATACAAACTTAGAACATGGGCAGGCCTCTGCAGTTCAAAGTGGTCTATGTGCGGTGTCTGCTCCACCCCCACTTCCTGCCTCGGCCCCACATTCACCCTCGCCTCCCAGCCCCCTAGCCCAGCTGCCCAGCTCGAGCTCCACCTGCTGTGACCCTCCTGTGTGCCCCAGGGAGACTCAGCCCAGACGCCACGTCTCTGGGATCCTTACGAGAAGTTCTAGACAGTTCCAGGTTCCTCCTTCATTCTGTCCTTGTCAATGTCACCGTTCTGTGTGCTAAGGACTTCTCATCCGGCCTCCCACAGCACAGGACAGCTGCGAGGTCACAAAGGCCACGGGCTCCTCACCTGCCTCTGTTGTGCCTGTGCCTGGGGACCACGTCAGGGACAGCCCGGCTCACTCCCACCTGTTCTTGTGCTCCCTGGACTGATCAAAGTGCTTCACTTACATTAACTCATTTAATCAATATGTGATTAATTTCACCACTTGATAAATGCAGTACCTGAAGGCCAGGGGACATTCAGGGGATGTTTGGGGATGGATGATTATACAGAATAATTAAGTCCGATAGGGCTTGTAAAATTCAAAGGCACTAGCTGCCTTTAAAAGCAGAAACCCTGCAATGTAGATATTTTTGCATTTAATAAAACTTAAATATAGAAGGTGTCAAAAAGGTACACCCAGTTTAAGGGAAAAACTGTATTAAATTTGTAATGCTCAAATCACACTTGACTTCTGCAATTATAAGAGGTGCTGAACAGGACTTACGTTTATCTTTTATCATCAGTGCATATTGAGGGTTACAATTCTCATATATTCTTTTTTTCTTTCTTAAAATGTGTATACACTTTTTGGCACTCTCTGTACATAAAAGTGAAAAGCTGGGGTGGCGCCTGTGGCTCAAAGGAATAGGGCGCTGGTCCCAGATGCCGGAGGCGGTGGGTTCAAACCCACCTCCAGCCAAAAAACCACAAAAATAAAAAAAAATAAAAAAAGAAAAGAAAAGAAAAAGAAAAGCCAACCCACTGAAGGCCAACCCATTGCAAGCAAAATCGGTAGGTATTAGAATCATGCTCTATCATAAGACACTTAGGGCCGTGTGTATAAGGTGTGTGCACACAGGGAAAGGAATACAGAACTGAAGAGGAGAATATTCCTCCAGAGAGAACCAGGGAACAACCAGAAACGGCTGTTGAATTCCAGAAACCCAGGCTGGACACTCACAGTTGGGCTGCGTTGGAAGCCTGCTGCCAAGACCAGGCTTGACATTCACTCCCTACACAGCGCGATGACAACAGCCCCTGGAAAGAGCTTCCCCCTTTAGAAACAGGTGCCAGTGAAAAGGAGGAGCCGGGTGAAGATCAAGCAGCTATTTTGTAAATCAGAACTATTGTAGATGTTTTAAGAATGTACCCTTCAACTGCAGAGTAATCCTTGCAATTTTTTTTACTAAAATTATATTAATGTGTTCAACAATTAAAGTGTTGTACAGAAATAAGTTTTGCACCTAAATTGATGTAAATATATACATTAGCTGAGGTGAGACACTGGAGTGAACGTGTTCACTCAATTTTTCATGTCTCTCTCCAAAGATGGAACATTATCTCACTATGCAGACAGACTACGGGGCCAGTGTGTTATTTGCATCTTTTCTCACTAAAGTTTTTAATAGATTTCCTTCCTTTGACAAAGACTTTCTGATTTCATGAGATAAAATTACTGTAATGAAAACATCTAAGACTTTATCTTCGCTCATGGACAAAGCAACTTAGCAGGAACGCTGTACAGGATTTACAGAGAGCTCGTGTAGAGCCGAAGCACAGATGACTCAGGTCCCCGGCTCTGCAGACCATCTCTGAGTGAGGACCAGGCCTGAGATGCCTCCACTAACGTCTGGGAAGTCCCCTGTGCCTTGTGGGGTCACTGTTTCCGTCAGACACCATGAGGAACATGTCGAGGGCTGAGGTGTGGCCTGGGACGTTTGTCCAAATCCTGTGAGTTCTGAGGCAGGGTGATCGGGACGCCAGATGCACGCAGACTGCTGAGTTCGAGGAGTGGTGAGGGATGCGCTCACTATGTTATTCAGCTGCATCTCAGTTTATCATTCCCGCATTTCCTTAAGTGGCTTCGGTATTGAGGGATTGATTTCAAACTCATTTTATGAATATCTTGCTGTTTAATTAGATTGCCATCCAGGAGCTGGCCATCCTGCTTTTCCTGAGCAGCAGGAGCAGCTGTGGCCAGGGAAATGGCTGTTCTCAGGTCTGAGCGCCCACTCTAGACACTGTCGATCAAAAGCCAGAGACAGCCCAGCGGCCACCACGGACCGGTTCGCATGGCCAGCCCAGCAATTAGGAGCGATTGGCCAAGCAGGGAAGGTTTCCGGTCATTTGAGTAAGTGACAGGGGGCAGATAAATGAAGTTTACTAAATCACGATGAGCATGGAAATAAAATTGATCAACTCCTTCGGATTCAGCAGCAAAGGGCCACACGAGAGGTCACCTGTCCTTTAGTTAGTGACATGTTTTAAAATGATAGGACAAGAAAAATACGACCTCTGGTCTGTCATTCTGGGTACGTTTTGGTTGTTGACTGTTCTCTCTCCTCCCCTTTCCTCTGATAATATGCTGAACATGAACGTGGACAAAGGTTCAATGTTCTCTGTCCCATGAGTTTCAAAAATGATCTTTTTTTTGGCTTAAAATAAAAAGTACCCTCCTCACGCAAGGGTGAGGTTTCCCGTACATATTTTTACGTTGGACACCTGAGCATCTCCTGTGGAGTGGTGAGAAGAGTCTCTGTGCCCGTCATGTGGAACCCGGACACGGGAGCAGCAACTCCTAGTCCCCTGAGGTCCCACCTTCCCACAAGGTGTCACTGGGAGAGCTCAAGAAGCCAACCTTGGAGAGAACGGTGCCGAGAAGGAGGGACCCCTGGGCCCACACACTTCCATGGGTCTGGCCAGGGCGCTTGGGAAGCAGAAGGCACAGCTGTGAGTCCCCTGACCTGTGCGCAGAGCCGTGTCCTCTTCCTGCTGGGTGGCCCTCCGTGGTAGGCAGGAAAGGAGGGGGTGGAGGTGTTTAGGTCAGAAACTGTTCTCTTGCTGGAAGCCAGGAGACGAGCTTTCCTGGGCTCAGAGACTTGAGAGGACGCACTTGGTCTTGGTGGACATCACTCAGCCAGGGGCTGGACCAATGGGGCCCGGGAGCCTGCCTGCCTGCCGCCCCACTCCCACAGCACGTCCCTCAGCACCCAGGTGACTAAAGTCATCCGGGACAGGTGTTTGGCCTGGTGTTTTGTTCAGAAGTTGTCCTGCTCAAGCCAGGAAGGCCAAACATACAACTTCCCCACTTCAGAAGCTGAGAACTCAAGTCAGAGACGAGACTTCCACAGCAGCAGAACCCCAAATATTTCCATAGACAGACCCTGGGCGAGGGCCCCGGCCGGGTCTCCACCCTGTAGGAGGCGGAGAGGCGCGTGCTCAGTGCAGGGTCGGTGCAGGTGCTCCCAGCTCACGGCCAACAGCGAGGTGGTCGCGGACACCAGGTGGAGGCAGAACGGATTATGGACTGGGGGCTGGGACAAGGCCAGCATGAAGCTGGTCCTCCTTCCCTTTCATCTTAGGGTTTATGATTCTTTGGTGATGGACATCATCTCTCCTGGACCAATCAGTGGCCATGGCCAAGGTCAAATGTAGGTGGAGTTGTTATGAGCCACTCTGTGTCTGGGCAGGTGCTGGTCAGATATTCCCCACTCAGTGTCCTGTCCCCGGACATTGTTGGATAGCAGAGCTGGGCTATCCTGCTGGGAAGAAGGGAAGTGGGGCTGGAGCCTGGGTCTTGTGGCTTCAGTTTACTGTTCCAAGCATTCGGTGTGTCTGCCTAAGTTTTTGTTCATTTTTTCCTCAAGTGATTTCTCCCCTGGACCACAGGCCCAGAACTCGAGCTGAGGACTACTGTGCAGTTCTCCCTAGGAAGATGTGGGCCGGAGCCATCTGCACTGCTCTGGCGGACTTCACTCGTACCCCACAGGGTGCCTGGGGCTCAGGACGAGATCCTCATTGCAGGCTGAGGAGCCATCACAGAAGACTGGGTCAGAAGTTCCCTGGCAGAGAAGAAATACTAGACCCATCAAATATGATTTACAAATACAATAACAATCAGAGCGCAAAGTGAGCAACTTGGGGAGGACATGTGGCCTGTGATTAGACATCTAGGGACCCATTTCTCAGCTGAGCACAGGACGTCAACCCAGGAGTCCTCAGTCTTCCAGCAAGTAGGGGGAGCCCAGAGCCGAGGGCCTATGACTCGGGGCCCACGGTGCTCACACGTGTGCTGGGCCCATGTGTGTGCTGTGTTCATGTGTGTGCTGTACCAACAGGGCCCATGTGTGTGCTGTGTTTATGTGTGTGCTATACTGTCTGGGCCCATGTGTGTGCTGTACTGTCTGAGCACATGTGTGTGCTGTACGAGTACATGTGTGTGCTGTACCGTCTGGGCCCGTGTATGTGCTATGTTCATGTGTGTACTGCACTGTCCGAGCACATGTGTGTGCTGTACTGTCAGGGCCCATGTGTGTGCTTTACTGTCCGAGCACATGTGTGTGCTGTACCGTCTGGGCCCGTGTGTGTGCTATGTTCATGTGTGTACTGTACTGTCTAAGCACATGTGTGTGCTATACCGTCAGGGCCCATGTGTGTGCTGTACTGTCCGAGTACATGTGTATGCTGTACTGTCCGAGCACATGTGTGTGCTGTACCGTCTTGGCCCATGTGTGTGCTGTACTGTCCGAGCACATGTGTGTGCTGTACTCTCTGGGCCCATGTGTGTGCTGTACTGTCCGAGCACATGTGTGTGCTGTACCGTCCGAGCACATGTGTGTGCTGTACCGTCTGGGCCCATGTGTGTGCTGTACTGTCCGAGCACATGTGTGTGCTGTACTGTCTGGGCCCATGTGTGTGCTGTACTGTCCGAGCACATGTGTGTGCTGTACCGTCTGAGCACATGTGTGTGCTGTACCATCAGGGCCAATGTGTGTGCTGTACTGTCCGAGCACATGTGTGTGCTGTACTGTCTGGGCCCATGTGTGTGCTGTACTGTCTGGGCCCATGTGTGTGCTGTACTGTCCGAGCACTTGGGGCACCTGTGTGCTCTCTGACAGGTGAAGAGGGGCTATTGATGCTGTTGTGTCGTTGTTCTCACTGTTCCCATCGTCACTTCCACATTCTCTAGGCTAGAGGGGAGGGTGAATGGCGTAGGAGCCTCCAGGGTCCTGCAGAAGGGGCTGCTCCTGCTCAGGATGCTGTTGGGACCATGGCCACAGGCTGCCCCAGGAAAAAAGCATAACCTGGACAATTGCCGAACATGGCCAGCTGTGTCCCCAGAAGGAAGCATGAGGGAGGTGTGGGGAGTGGTGGTCAGGTGCACGGCATCAGCTCGGGAATGAACAGAGTCCAAGTTCTTCTCCCATTACCAGCCAAATGACCTTGGGCGTCCTACTTAACCTTAGGAAACCTCAGCTTCTGATCATTGCGCAAGGTGAGAACAGGAGCCACCCTGTCCCCGCCTTCTCGATTGTTCTGTTTTCATTGTGAACACAGCTCTGGGCAGGCACCTGTAGGGTCACCTGAACGCCTGACCTTTGGCAGCCGTAGGCCGAGTGCATTTGTTCCCTGAGTACTTTGTATGTTGGCAATTCTGTGCAGTGACTGGGCTGTGAAATGTGTCCAGACTGGGACCCGAGTGTTTATCCTGAAAACACCTTGAGTTCTAGGAAGCAACTTCATGAAAATACAGATTTCAGTTAGACAATTTACTTTATAATTTATTTCAAGTAAAGGATATACTTCTCTTAGCACGGAGGGTGCCTCTCTTTAGAAGACAACCTCTAACAGCACAACGCTGAGTATCATTTTCAGTCTCAACACATTGAAAAAATTTACTTTATGCCGTTTTTAAATACCCTGTGAATCTTTGAACATAAACAAGCCAAAAGGAAAGACTGTTTTCAGAGTATCAGAACCTTATCCATCCAGACTTCAGCTCCCAGAGGTCAGGACACACAGTGAGTCTCAGGAGCGGGTGTGGCTGGCAGCATTCACCGAGGCCTCGGCTAGTCCCCAGGACAGGCCCTGTGAGGCCAATGGCTCCCGGACGCCACGTGTCCTCAGAGAGGCAGCCGGATGGCAGGAAGTACCACCGAGCTCACACCACCACCAGGTTGCCCTGCCATTTATTAGGCATTTTAACCAGAAAGGAGCATTAAAGGGGCCTTCAGATTAGGAACACAATCGAAAAACCTCCAAGAAAGGAAATATCTTATTAATTCATTAAGTCAAACTGCTTGTATCTACACTTGTATGACTAGAATTATGGTTCATTAACTTCATTTCTTTATATGAGTTAATTAGCTCAGAGGAGGCCAGAAATTAATTACCAGCTCATATAGTCTGTGTGGAATGGCATTCTGTTTATTTAGTTTCTCCTATTAACTTTTAATCTCTTCAAACAATAAAAGAGGTAATTAGTATTTTATAAACAAAAATGAATGCAACAAAGGCAAATAATTTGCCAAATCCTGAAGCTCCTGTGAGGACCCCAATAGTTGGGCGGGTGAAGTTACAGACCTGTTTAGTAACTGTGAGCGAAGGGACAGGGCGTGGTGGCCCTAGGTGGATCCTGCCATCCGTCATGGAGAAGGGCCGTTCAGTAGCAACTCGTGGAGAAGGCTCTGGAGCCCTCAATGTCCCCCGCTGTTTGAGAATAATTGCCCATGTACTCAACTACAGTTGTGTAAAAGCTCTCCAAAGACATTTGAGGACGCTTCACAGAGACAAAAGGCGGGCAGGGAACTCCCCTTAAGGTTTCATGCTGTTCCTCTGGGGACTCTGCTGTCATAGAGATTTAAAATAACACGTTAGCTGATTTGACCTAGAACATCTTAGTTAACTCAGTTGCTTAGTACATAGTAGACAGTATATTGTATCTATTAAAAGATAAAAGATCATAGAATTTAAATTTTGTCTGGCATTGAAATTGATCTTTCTGAGCAAGAGCTGGGTGCATTTTATAAGAAACATCCAGAACTCACAAAAATTAACCACAACATGATGTTCTCAGGGTAATGTGTTTTCAGAGTTTACTTTTAATGTACACTTTTGAAACTTCCGAAGGGAGTTTCACAGTATGCACACTTAGCCACTTACCAGCAAGATATTTAATGAATTACAGGAGTTATTTAATCAATGTATTTTGTTAGCATAACATTAATATTAATTAAATGTTCATTAAAAAAATTGGATCCTTAAAAGCGTAAAATCCAGGGCTCCAAGTGAGGCGCTGAAGCCTTCTGCTCAGCAGGGCACCGCCTCCCCGCCACGCTGCCATCAGACAAACTTGTATTAGTAGAAAATGCCCTACAAGTTCTTGTAACACATTATTTCCTAGAAAATAATAACTTGAACCGAAAAGGTCCAGTGCCTTCGAGTCACCCACTCTGCTGACGCGGGAGCTGGCTGCCTCCCCGAGAGCAGGCCTGTCAGATCACAGAGGGGACCGGGACCCAGCCCGCTGCGGTCTGGAAGTAACATCACAGGCAGGCCCGGCCGTGCCCTCCCTGTGAGAACCAGCGAGGAAAGCTGGAGCTTTACTAGGTAGGGAATGTTCACCGGGATGGGCACTGCAGCTTTGTGCCCGTTAGCTGGAGAGTCGCTTAAGTGTAATGTAAAGGTTTTCAGAGATCTTCAGGGTATTGGCAGAAGTTCAGACCTGGTTGTGTCAATGCCTCTAGACAGAAACTTTGTGTCCTCACTGGCTGTGAGTGGGCACTGAAGCTTCCTCGAAGGTTTGCATCTTCAGAGCCGACCTCCACCTGGGGGCTCAGACCCCCTACCCACTTGTCTACTTTCCTCGGGTCCCCTACGGGACTCCTGTCCTCTGCCCTGGTGAACCCACAGGCTTGGCCACTTTATCATTGCTGGTTAGCAAGAGCCCACGGCACAAACGACAGGGCTCTCAGATGTGCAAAGTGTGGTGTCGCCCCTGGGAGGGACTTGGCCTGGGCCTGCCCAGGAAACTGCAGGGAAATTGGGCAGAGTGGGGACCCTGGACTCCCCACCCTGAGGGCAGGGAAACAACCTCGTGAGAGCGCGTGTGGTGTGCTCAGGAGAGCGGGGAGCCAGGCAGGTCATGCTCCTGCTGGACCTGTGCCTGCTCTGTGGAGCAGGGCGTCCCCTCTGCTCCCGCCCAGGGCAGCCGCCCAGGGCATGCGTCACTGCAGGGGGGGGTTCACGGCCTGCAGCCCTGCTCCTGTCTGTCCCAGGGTCACAGAGCTGGGGCTGCACCCACTAAGGATAGAAAACACTTAGCAAATATTCACCAGCTTGTGAGTCATTCCATGCAATGCCACTTTCAAAGGAAAGAACATTTTAACCTTTGGGGGGGGGATCTAGATAAGAACACACAGGTGCATGTCAGTCTATTCTGTCTAAGGTCAACGAATGCTTTGGTAAGGGGATAGAATGATGTTTTGTGATTTTTCAGACTCCGAAAGCATTGACTGTCCCTGAATAGAGAAAAGTTCA
This sequence comes from Arctocebus calabarensis, assembly GCA_963573935.1. Taxonomy (NCBI): domain Eukaryota; kingdom Metazoa; phylum Chordata; class Mammalia; order Primates; family Lorisidae; genus Arctocebus; species Arctocebus calabarensis. Next base: position 12,142 of record CAUYON010069502.1, on the reverse strand, counting down.
GTGACATGGGTGCTGGGTGTCAGACCAAGCTTAGTCAGCAGTGAATGAGACCAATCTCTGGATGGGGAGAGTCACTGTGTGCCTCAGATACGGGGCAGGAGCTGGTCACCCTCAGATATGGGCAGGCAGGAGCTGGTCACCCTCAGATACGTGCAGGCAGGAGCTGGTCACCCTCAGGGAAGGGGCAGGCAGGAGCTGGTCACCCTCAGATACGGGCAGGCAGGAGCTGGTCACCCTCGGATACGGGCAGGCAGGAGCTGGTCACCCTCGGATACGGGCAGGCAGGAGCTGGTCACCCTCGGATATGGGCAGGCAGGAGCTGGTCACCCTCGGATACGGGCAGGCAGGAGCTCGGTGGCTGCCCACTTAGCTCCCACAAACCTGTGGGAACCACTATGGCAAATGACATCCGCGCCTGCCCTGGGCTCACTCACAGGACCAGGAGAGTCCACAAGACGGACCCACACAATGATGGTGCACGTGGGCACCACAGGAGTGGCCTGTGACCCACACAAAGCCCTGGCCCAGCCCTGCAGCCTGGGGTGTGTCCATCCACCCTCCTCTCGCCAGGCAGCCGGCATGACCCCTGCCCTCTGTGGTTTCCCGATGCTCTTGCACGTCACCATCATCAGCTCAAACACCTTCACAAACAGACGGGGGTCTGCGGTGCAGAGGCCTCACGTGTGAGCTTTCGAGGCGGCTCAGGAACTCCCACATCCCTGGATTCCGGCCAGCCTAGTTCTGCCTCATTGTGGGCACCCAGGAAGGTCTGGTCCACGAAGACCAGAGCTCTACGTGTGTCTAGAGCTCAGCTTTCCTGCCCCTGCAATCAAGAGAGAACGGACCACTCCACTGTGGGTGTTTCTTGGGTGCATGATTACTGTACCTGGTCTGAAGGTGTTTTAGGAAACAGCTGTGGTTTTCACATATAATAAAGATGTTGGGAACAATGGGGCCAGTGCCAGCTTTTCCTGAAGGTCACAAAGGGTCAATCTCTCCAATGCCGAAGAGTCAATAGTTGTGTATCAGTCTCTGTGACCTTTATGTTTACATATATAAGCCTCTCTATTTAAAAAACTGGAAAAATTCACAACCTGAAACAGTGTGTATTTCAGCAACACGAAAGCTTCGTATTTTCTTATTGAAGGGGCTCCAGGAGCCACGCGCAAGGACGCAGGTGATAAGACAGAGCAGAGCAGTTGTCGGGCATGTTCCAGATAAGGGGACAGAGTGGAGACGGTTTCACTGCCATGAAAGTTTAGTTTACCGAAAGCCTTACAGAAATGCCACAATCCATAAAGGTATATAATGAATGTTTTCATATGATAATGGACAGTGTCCAAGGAGTTGGACCTATGTGGTCAATGATCCTAAGATCCAATTTACTTACTACATTTAAGTACATTTAGTATTAATAGAAGGTACGCAGGAGCCAAAAACAAAAGCAATATCCTCTCCAATGCATACACTCTGATGCCGCGTTCTAAGCCCTGTTCAGCCCTTTCAGTCTCCGAATTAAGAGTTGTAGGAATTAAATGAGATTGTTTATGTGGATAGTGGCTGGCACCTAGTAAGCACCGAGTAAATGCTATTTTGTGCTATTTTTACTATGAAAAACATTTTTCACACCCTCCACCTCTGACCTGCCATTTCTCTCAGCTGTTGCACAGGTTACCTGGTTATACACATCGGGATGCTTAAGTTTCCTTCATGAGAATTGTGAAACTGTCCCATCCAAAGGACATGTAATTTTTTCTTTGTTTTCTAATTTGAATATTTTACTGTTCTACTCTCTTCCTGTGGTGGGTAGAATAATAGCCTCCCCCTAAGATGTCCACGTCCCAATCCCCAGAATCTGGGAGTAGGTTATGCCATAGGCAAAGGGCAGTTCAGTTTGCTAACAGACTGACTGTAAAATAAAGAGATGGCCCTGGATTATCAGGGTGGGGACCTTCGTTGTGGAGGGGAAGGCAGGAGAGCCAGTGAGAGAAGAAGCGGACCGGCCAGCGCAGGGAAGGGACCAGGGCAGGGGGCCAAGGGACACGGTGGCCACTGGGGCCAGGAAAGACGAGGCGGCTTCTCCTCTAGACCCGACTCCAGGGAGGGCCAGGCCTGGCAGACACCCAGTGCAGTCCGACTTGGCCTTCTGACCTAGGCCAAAATTATGTAAAACGCTAATTTTTGGTATTTTTTACTCCGGTTTCAACAACCTGAAGGGCCGAACTGTCTGTTCCTCTTTCCGCATCGACGTGAAGGGCGGACACACAGCTTCATGCTGCCCTCCTAGCAGCTCTCCTGGCTGAGGATATAAAGTGAACAGTTAGCTACAGGAGGACAGGCTGGAGTGGGGACGACCTGGGCCTCACTAGGACCTGAGTCCAAGTTCAACTGAGATTGAGAATAAGGTGAACAAGTCATTCAGAATAGAACAGCTTCGGCTGCCTATGCTCTGAATTATTCCAAAACCACATTAATGGTAAACAAATGCATTTGCTTTATTTTACTGTTTAACTTTACCACTTACACTGGTATGTTTTCTTCACTACATATGCCTGCCCGTGTGTGGCTTAGTGATCATATGTAGATATATGTATTTTACCCAACAAATAATTCAAATAGCTCAGACACCCCACCCAGCACCGTCCTCTGCCATACCCAGGGAGGTTTCCCACCGTCCTCACCACCCTCGTCAGGGTCTTCCCGGTGTCTTTGCACAAGCTCCGGGAGAGCATGTCTTGGGAGGTGTGGGCGCACCCAGGCACACGGAGCCCGGGAGGTCTCTACCTGGGAGTGGGGGCGGCTCGGTCTGTGCTCGCTCTGGACCAAGGTTATTTTCTTTATCGTGAGCAGATCTTATTGAGTGATGCCAAGTGAGATGAATAGAAGCAAATAATGACAGGGCCGCGGTGATGAAGCGCCAGGCAGGGTCGCCAAGGTTTCGCACAGAACAAATTGAGTCACATCTACTTCTCATCCATTATTTAGGGGTGATTGGCCGGGCTTGGCTTCTATAGATTTGATAATCATTCAGATGTCCATATTTAATATGTAACATAAATTTCTCATTTGGATGTCAATGGCTTGTCACCACCGAACAACAGCGCATAAAAGGAGAAGTAATGTATGGATTCTCAGAAATATTTGACATAAATAAATATGTAAGAGGGAGATAATGAAATCTGTTTCTGTCTGCCTGCCAGTGAGCCTTCACGTCAGACCGGACAGCCCGCCTAACACCGTGATTTTATGCAGCTGTATCCTATGAATATTGGCCTGCACACTGGAGATTAACGCACACCAGATGGTTCTCTGCAGGCTAGCAAATATATCACCCCTGATAACGGATGACAAATGTTGTTCCATATTGTGTCAGACAAAACCAGGGCTCTTGTAAAACAAGTGCTACAGCTGGAACAGGCTATTTTAACACAGTTACCTAAGGAGAAGACAAACAGTTGCCTGCTGCAAAGGTGTCTACCCACAAGCTGCGGTCACAGCATCCTGGCCAGGCGAGGCGCAGGGACGGCTGGGAGCCGGGAGGGGGCTAAGAGCCAGGTGTCTGCTAGAAGTGTGCCCCGACTTTGCAGGGAGCTCCGGAGTGTTCCCCAGGGCCTTCCTTCCCATGAGGACTCAGCAGCCCGGACTGGGAGATGCACCCACGCTGCTGGGGGCAGGCAGGACATTCAGTAGCCAGGGACGTGCTGTGGGCAGCCTAGACCTGTCAGTGGCTGTCAGCTGGAGTTAGGAGTGACCGAGAGTTAAACATCACTGGGTTACCACAGACAAAATATCCTCTGCTTTTAGGAAATATTGGCCAGGTTAGTTAGTGGACTCCGTGGTCCCTGGCGACCATCCACTCTGGTCATTTCTCTGGCATCTGCAGGCTGCTCCCTCCCCACCTCCCCAAATCTCTGGCAAAGTTGAAGTAACTGTAATTTCTCCCTCTTTACCCATTTGTTTATTAATTCAGAGGCTTTTCTCTTCCTTCCCTGCAAAATAAATAAATAAATAATAAATAAATTCTCTTCTGTAACTTTCACAACCAACAGGCTTCCAGGTGACTCAGCAGTTGTGGAGTTTGGTCTGAGAATTTTACTCTGTGCCTTTCTTAGGGTGTGGCCTTCAACATCTCTTGGGACTCACGGACTGTCTGCTGAATCGGGCACCCAAGTAAATCCTCCTCTTCATGTGCCAAGAAAGACACGGACAGAGAAGCTGCCACGACAACGTGGCCACTTGCAGCCACTTTGCGACTTGTCAATGAACTTTTCCTCACCTCCCCCATCCTCACTGAGACTTTGCTTTCCAGTTACCGTGTTTTCCCCAAGCAATTTTATACAACGAGACGGTAACAGTTGTTTGTCTGATAAAGCACGTACTATTTAGAACACAGATGTTTGATTATTATTTATTTCTCTCTGAAGCCCACTAATTCAGTCCCAAATGATCTCTTTTTCCCTTTTGCTTAAATTTAATTTGGAATGTATGTTGTTGGTAAGTGACAGATAGTTTAATTATTAATAGGATCCTGTAATGCAATGCGCCATAGTTTTAAATTCTTTGGGGGCCAAAACACCACCAGCCCCTTCCTCCCTTGCCTGCTAGGCCTCCTCGATGAACACAAAGGTAATTACAAGACGCACGACAAGGCTGCGTGTATCGCCTTCTTTCTTCAACATTTGTGCTCGCCTGCGATTTTTATCGAGTGCCACTGAAAGCGCAGAGCAGCAGTAACTCAGCGAGGCCCTGGTGTGCGCTCCTCTCTGGGACTGTGCCTTCACACACAGGCGTGTGCACCTAGAGCTGCTGTGTGTGCAGATTTATGGATGCTACACTTACGGGCACAAAAGAGGATCGACCCGGGTCCGCGTGCTAAAGTCAGCATGGGGAGGTGCACAAGGGAACCGGGTGGGGGAAAGCCCAGCACTGTGAGTGTCGCGCTGCAAGGCCGTCAGCTGGTCTTCTGAAGCTGGTTAGCGCCCTCAGAGCCGGGGGTGATAAAGCAGCCGTGGGGTTGAGGCCTGGCTGGGCCAGGTAGTCTCACTGGCTGCCTCTCTAATTGCAGCCGCAGCCTTGCTCCTGCTCACCATTGGTCAGAGGAGCCTGGGGCCAGGGTGTTTGAGAAGCAGCATTGCTCCCCATGCCAGAGAATGGCGCCTGGGGCGTGTCTGGCAGCGATGGCGCGGGGCCCTCGGGGCTGAAGGTCATGGCAGTGGAGCATGTAGGTGTGGGGTGGCCACAGGAACTGCTTCTGGCCCTTGGGGCTGCGTTACATGGTGCATGCTCTCACAACCCTGGTTTTCTTCCTTGTAGAGGCAGAAGCTCCTGAGAGACCCTCAGGGCCCTGTGCTCCAGCCTGCACCCTGCAGAGGACCCATGCGGTGCCCTGGCTAGCTACGTTCCTGACAAACGCCTGTGGAATTACGCAGCTTGCTCCTGATTTAACTCCACCCCAATGGAAAAATGAGCCCCTTGTCTTAATGACAGATTTCAGCCTCACAGCCTGGCTGGCTAGTCCCCTTCCTTCCTTTGCGCTTGAGAACAAGGTCTCTCTAATCACGGGAGTTGTTAGTGCATGACGCAGGCTGGTAAACGGTAGGTGCTCAGTTAGTCTGTAGTTTGAAATTCTATAGTGGTTATGCACTAAGTATACACCATGTAAACATTCTGTGTGTTCGTGAAGAAACAGAATCTCTGGAAGGAAAACACGGGTGAGCCTGGAGGTTAAGCTGGTGGGAGAAGGCGGCAGCCTCCTGTTCACCTTGGAAAGCATGGCCGGTGTTTCCCCCGCAGGCGATTCAGCCAGGGGTCAGCTGCCACAGGGGACAGAGAAGCAGCCAGAGCTGGGAGATGGGAGCCTGACCCTGCCCAGCCCAGAAGGTGAGGCAGCTCCATGCCCACCGCAAGTGTCAGCAGAGCTGTGGGAAAGGGCCCTGGGCTTTGGGTCACCCTGTGCCCTGGGAAACACGCTCCTCTGACTAAATTCACATCATCACCCTCCACGATTTTAGATATATGATGTCATTAAAGGGCAGCGACTTTTTGGAAATATAACTGTAAAATGTTAGTACTATCTGAATCCCAGAGATGTTAACATTCTGTCTTTATAAAATTGGGTCTTTTTGACATTCCCTAGATTACTAATCACCTTTTTATTTGGGAAATATTACCAGTAAGTCATGCTTGGAGTTTTCATAAGAATCACAAGTGAAAAGCAACTTGGTTAATAAGGCAGAGGGGTGAGCACTGATGTACCCCCCCCATCACACGTAAAGTGGGGGAGTCGCAGTCCCCCAGCTCCAGGAAAAGGGCGTTAACACATCAAGTTCAAAACCAATCTGTAAAGTCTTGCTCTGTCTTCAAAGGTCAGGTGTATTGTTCTTTTTTTTTTCCTCCTGTGGGAGTGTTGCATAGGATTTTTGAAAACTGAGAGGCAATATCCCTTGGAACATGGAGCATCATTAACATAATAATTGAAACACCCACTAAGCAGGAGGTGGGGCGCAGAGGGGAGCCAGGTAACACAGGGGGATCTCACACTGCACCCCACCAGGCCCGAGGCACTTTCAGCCACTGGAGCCTGGGGGCTCCTCATACCCACTCTCTGCTGGGAGGGTCTCTGCATTCCACTGTGCTGTTTTTGCTGCCAGTGGTTTGATTGAATATACTTTTCCTAGTGACACTTATCTTTTTTCTATTTCTACTGGTAAAAAACTAAAATAAAATAAATAAATAAATAAACAAAAAGCTGTTCTTCAGTGAATGCCTCTATATCTAGCAACGTCTGATTGTGGGGAAAACCACCAGAAACCAGCCTCATGCTGGAGACGGAATAAAGCCTCAGAAAAGCGTTATCGATTCGACTGTAATGTAACCACATAAAAATCCCAGACTCCTTTGTTTGTGTTTTACTAATTATCCCACCTAAGTATTGTTACAAATTTCAGACTATGTGTAATTCCTGTGAAGATTTCCAGTGTAGCTAGGGAATAGTAAGCCACCTCTTACCAAAAAGGATGGGATCCCAATTCTGTTGCAATGGATCTGGAGGAGTAATTACAACAAAACATTTGTGAGCTGAGATGGAAGGTTAAGAGTTATACAAACAGTAGGACAAGTACTTATTATAGGTAAATTGCTCCTTGCTAAAACGTTCAGGAGTGTTTACATGTTGCTCCAACTGCTTGCTAAGAAGACATTTTCCCAAGCAGGCCTCCTCCCAAGGGAAACTGAGGAACAGGGGCTGAGGGCACAGCAGGTCCCACGATGAGAGCCAGTGTGGTGAGTCAGACCGACATGGGGTCAACACCAAGGTGGGGTTTAACCTTAAGGAGACCTCTGGATTTTAGCTGATAAACTCTTACAGGGATAGAGCAAATAGAATCTAAGCAAAAATGTCTTCAAAAAGTTACTACACATAATTCAGGCATAGACAATAGATTTTAAAGCTTCAAAAACACCGAATACATGGATAAAATGTGAAATATTGTGTTTCTAAAATCTCTAGGCCTCTCCTTTATTTTTATCCAAATATATTTTCATGTAATTGTATAAATGTTCACAGCCCTGTAAATATTTTAGTGCATATAGTCTCTATTGCAATCTTATTAGAAATCTGATTTGCGCACAGTTGAGCATTCAGAGAATGAGCTATTTTTCACTTCCGTACCCTTCTGAGTGCAATCTCGTAAGCTCTGGGTTTTCTTCTCATCTGTTTATTTCATTATAAAATCTAAGTAATTGAACTTCTACACTGATATGTGTAACTTATGAGCAGGAGGAGAAAGCAGAGATTCTCTTCTGGAAACGCAAGTCTACCCATGCACAGGTTATTCCTTATCTGTAGAAGACCCTGTCCCACGTAATGTGTCAGACTGCAGACAACTAGTGCCTGTGTGCCAACGCAGTCACAGCTCACAGACCCTGTCCTGGCCGGTGCTGAGGGGGTTGACACCTTCCAGGGAGGGGAAAGCCAGTCCTGCTGGGAATGAAATTGTAACTCTGCAGCTCACAACCTGTGGCCTTGGCTCTTTGCCCTTTTGGACCAGAACCTGCATTTCTGACGGAGGAAATAAAACAACATACCCTGAGTTTGCTGCATGTACAAAAAACAAACAAAATGTGTGGACAAATGTTTAGCTATGAAATGCTGTCCAGAATTAAGGCATATTTTTCCACTGAATTTAAAGAGCTTCCCAAATATGCTTTTAGCAATTTTGACAAAATTAAGATGTGTGAAAGGCACAGTCGCACACTCTATAAGGACAGATCAAATCTTTGCCTTGTCTTTGTTTTTTGAATCTGATTTTTGGTCTCCAGGTCACTGATAGTGGGAAACCCTAAGCCCCGTGGGGATGAACTCTGAAATCATCCTGTGATCCCAGTTTGCTTTTGTGCCACTGTGACCAGACAGCGGAACCCTCCAGGGCAGCTGTCAGTGAACTGCAGGATGGAACTCGGGAGGAGGCTCCGGGTGGGCGGAGACTCTGGGTGGGCGGAGGCTCCTGGTGGGCGGAGACTCTAGGTGGGTGGAGGCTCCCAGTGGGTGGAGACTCTGGGTGGGTGGAGGCTCCTGGTGGGCGGAGACCACGGGTGGGCGGAGGTTCCCAGTGAGGGGAGACTCTGGGTGGGCGGAGGCTCCGGGTGGGCAGAGGCTTACCTGGGTGGTAGTCTGCACCTTGTACATCTCAGCACGCCATCTGCTCCTGAAAGGGGGCTTCTTTCTGGTATGTCTTATGCTCTGTAAATAAACTGAGTCTTTAAAAAGTTAATTTACCTTTAATTTTTAATGTGCCATAAGTCCTGGTCAAATACAAGAATGTTTGTAGCCAGAATGGAGAAATACGATGTGCGAGGTGGGAGCCAAACTCTCCAGCATGGTAGCTGTGCGGGTGCAAGACATCTGGACAGTGTAGAGTCTGCAAATTCTCGGTGATAAGGTTTTTGTCAGATGTCGACTTGGGGTGTGGCCTATGACCACTTTCCCCCTAACATCACAAGCTCTGAAAAGACCTGTTACCATCTTGATTTCTGCTGATGGTTTAAGGCTCATGGACTCTGCACTGAGTGTTTAGTTCTTTACAGCTTCAACGACACCTCACCATGTCTTTTTGTGCCTTTCTCCTCTGCTGAGGGGTGGAGGGAGGGGTGTGCAGAGCCCAAGGGGGATAAAGCATGTGAGGATTGCAGAGCATTTGGGGGGACAGAGCACATGGGGGGCAGAGCAAGTGGGGTGCAGAGCATTTGGGGGCAGAGCATTTGGGGGTGCAGAGCATGTGGGGAGTGCAGAACACATGAATGGTGCAGAGCATGTGGGGTGCAGAGCATTTGGAGGTGCAGAGCATGAGGGGTGCAGAGCATGGGGGTGCAGAGAATGAGGGGTACAGAGCATGTGGGGTGCAGAGCATGTGGGGTGCAGAGCATGAGGGGTGCAGAGCATGTGGGGGGCAGAGCATGTGGGGTGCAGAGCATGAGGGGTACAGAGCATGTGCGGCAGAGCATTTTGGGGTGCAGAGCATGTGGGGGGCAGAGCATGTGGGGGCAGAGCATTTTGGGGTGCAGAGCATGAGGGGTGCTGAACATGTGGGGTGCAGAGCACTCCGAGAGGAGCCCATGAGGTGTGCAGGCAGGCGGGATAAGGAGCTCAGGGTGGTGACAGTGACTATTAGATCTGTGCACACTTGTCCAGTCATCTGACATGGCTGAGGACGACATAGTGGGAGATTTTTATTCAGCTGGCCTCACCCTGGGATTTCCTCTGTGTTTTATCCCTTTGCAATGTCAGCCTGGCAGGTGAACTCAAAAAGAAACAAGCGTCACTTTCTCTGCAGAAGCTGAAGCTTGTTTCCACTGCTGTACAGCGCAGGAGATGAAATCTTCTTTGTAGATTCTTGTAATCTCACTGAGTCTGAGAAAATGTTCTGGAAAATGATAGCATCCCAAAGTTCTCAGAGGAAACAGAAACTGTGTTTTTGCTCCTCCCTGTCCCCATATTACCTCCTTTCCTGAGTTACCAAAGCAAAATAGGAAACGGCATCACCAGGCTCACAAACTGTCTGGGGAGACGGTGGGATGAGGCGTCAGCGGTGGCAGTCTGTGTGGCTGGGTGGGGAGTGGGGCTAAGGGGAGAACAGAGCAGACAACATCAGGAGCTGTGGCTGAGCAAAGTCCACACGCCCAGTTTTCTGAGTTTCCTCAAGATGTTTAGGAGCTTGGGGTGCAGGAAACACATGTTCACCAACAGCCTCTGCCGGCCAGGAAATGGGAGCAGCTGGGGCCCTGCTGGTGACTGGACATAGAAGAGCCTATGGGCAGCCTCGTGCAAGCTGTCAGGGTGGACATGGCCTGCCGATATGCACCTCTGAGACCTCGCCAGGTTCAGGGTTCTGGGGGGCTCCCGTTGGGCTAGGACCCCCAGACTGCACCCTGACCGATGCTAATGCTGCCTTTGGGGCTGAAGACCCTGCCCCCACTCCGCAGCCCTCCCTTGAAGACAGTGGCACTTCTTCCGTGAGGTGGTGTGTGGAATGGACACACAGAGCCAGGCACGTGGACGGCTCTCAACACGTGATGAGGATTACGTTAGTCCCCTCCCTTCTGAGGCAAGGCAGTGGCTAATAAAATTAATTCAAAAAGTTGTCAAAGTTCTAATGTAAAATTTGTGAAATTAACCAGTCTAAGTCACTAATGTTGAAAAAGTTAGACGGTTTTAGAACTTTTATCCCAAAGGTGCATATATATGTGTGTGTCTGTGTGTGTGTATGTATATATATATATTTCAATTTTGTTATTTTATTTATTTATTTATTTTGAACATACAACCCTCAGAGTGAACCCTGATCTAGACTGTGAACTCTGGCAGATAAAGATATCAATACAGGTTCATTGATTGCAACAACTAGACCACTCTGGTGGGGGATTGTTAGTTAGGGAGGCTGTGCCTGTGTGGAGGCAGGGACCACATGGGAATGCTGTACTTTCTCCCTAATTTGGCCATGAACTTAAAACTTTTCTAAAAAATAAAGCTGATTTAAAAACAAAACAAAACTTTAGTTTCCTACTACACTTCCATTCAATGGATTAAAGAAAATATGACAATACTAAGTATTGGTGAGGATGTTGAACAACTGAAACTCATATGTTGCTGATGGGAATTAAATGATGAACAACAGCTTTGGAAAATGGTTTATGTCTTTGAAAGGGAAACATACACCTGCCATATGACCTAGTACTCCCACTTCTAGGTATTTGCCCAAGAGAAACAAAAGTTCGTGAATATTTATAGTGTCTTTATAATTGCCCCAAACTGACAATAACCCAGATGCTCTTCAGCAGGTGAGCGGTTAAACAAACTGGGGTCCATGCATTCGATAGACTACAACTCACATAGGAAGGAACCTTTAAACAAACTGTGGTCCATGCATTCAATACAACTCACATAGGAAAGAACCTTTAAACAAACTGTGGTCCATGCATTCAATACAACTCACATAGGAAGGAACCTTTGACACTTTCAAAAACAGGGATGAATCTCAAGCACATTGTACTAAGTGAAAGAGTCCAGACTCAAAAGGCTACGTGCCTTATTTCATTTGCACAACATTCTGGGAAAGGCAAACCTATAGGAGAAAACAGAGCAGTGATTGCTAGGGGCTGGGGGTGGGGAAAGGGGTTGGCGGTAGAGGGCATGAGAGAACTTTTCAGGGGAGTGGAAAAGTTATGTGTCTTGGCTGAGGCAGTAGTCACACAACTGTATGTGCTTATGAAAACTCACAGAACTGAACCTTATTAAGGGTGAATTTTGCCATTTTTAAAATACACCTCCACTAAATCAATGAACAAACTTGAGTTTCTCATTCAATGCACAGCTTCTGTCCTGTATCATAGTCTGTCCAAGGCCTGCTGGGCTCGGTCTGGTGCTGCTAAGAAGGCTCTGGGGTGCAATAGTGATTCTGAGGCATGAAAAATCCCATTCAACATCCTATCACACATGAATAATACGTTGTTTCATTTTAAAACTGGGATTTTATTGCATAACATTTTTTTTTGTTTGTTTTTTTGAGACAAAGCCTCTGGCTATTGCCCTGGGTAAAGTGCCATGGCCTCACAGCTCACAGCAACCTCCAACTCCTGGGCTCAAGTG
>CAUYON010069496.1:0-14453 GCA_963573935.1 Arctocebus calabarensis | reverse complement strand
AGAGAGAAAGAGAGAAAGAGAGAAAGAGAGAAAGAGAGAAAGAAAGAAAGAAAGAAAGAAAGAAAGAAAGAAAGAAAGAAAGAAAGAAAGAAAGAAAGAAAGAAAGAAAGAAAGAAAGAAAGAAAGAAAGAAAGAAAGAAAAAGAGTATGTGGAGAAGTTACCTACACCTTAAAAAGCCTGGGCAAGAAATGACTCATTTTTTTTAAATTTCATAATCTTAAGGGAATACAAGCATTTTTGTTACATGGATATCTTATATAATGCTTAAGTCAGGGCTTTAAGTGTATCTGTGACCACCACAGCATTCATTGTACCCAGTAGGTGAGGTTTACCCCTCAACCCCTAATACTTTTCCCCCTTCTTGGTTTCTAATGTCCTTTACATTTCTTTTTGCCAATTATTTAGCTCCCTGTTATTAGTAAGAATATGTGGTATTTGCTTAACCATTTCTCAGATACTTCACTTAGGGTAATGGTCTTCAGTTCCATCCAAGTTGCTGCAAATGACATTATTTCATTTATTTTTAAGGCTGAGTAGTACTCAATGATGTGTGTGTGTGTGTGTGTCTATCTATCTATATACATATATATAATATAACATATATATTAATTGATGGGTGTTTGTGTGTGTATATATATAATAAATATGTGTGCATATATAATAAATATATTGCTTAGATTGATTCAACATCTTTCCAACTATGAATTGTGCTGCAATAAACATTTGAGTGCAGGTGTCTTTCTGATAAAATGACTGCTTTTTCTTTGGGTAGATACACTTTTAAATCTTCACTATTGGTGAGAAATTGTCTCAAGGCTACCTCAATGCAAGGGGAGTGGGAAATAGAGTCTCCAAAGGGACAGCCAGTTCCCAGAAAAATCATTGATCCTGATTTGCACATTTTTTCACATTTTAACCTCTCTTCAATAAGAATGCATTGTTCGATCAATGACAATTTTATTATTCAAGGTAGACTCAAATTTAGTTGGCAGCATTTTTTCTTTAAGGTACATAAAATTGCATTTGATGATGAATGGAATCTTAAGATAAATGAAATTTAGTTTATAATATGGCAGAGGGAGCAGAAATGTTGCCTTTTCTTCAATCTGCTGTTCTTTTCACCAAATATTCATTTATATCCTTCTTTCCTCATTCTAAGGACACAAGCTAAAGTCTGATCCAATTAAAGCATATAGCTCAAAGTCCAGCATCTCTGGGTGATACATGTAGGAAATCTTTTCATCTAAAGCTCATCTCAGTTTGTTGATACAAACATATAAAAACATTATCTGCTCCTCCATATATAATGATAAAATAGGGACAAGATAACCACAATCAAAGTTCTCAATATGAAAGAGAAGAATTGTGAAGACACAGCAATTATTGATCCATTGTAGTAACAGATCTTGCCTTTTAGGTTATCATAAACACAGTTTTATAAATGCTTTGCCAAGGCATAATATGGGTCTCCTTCTTACTAACACTCAATCTGTTTCTGCTACCCAAGTATTTAGTCAATAACTGTTACTTTAGATTTATTATACCAGTAAGTCTTTCAAGGTAGCAATTGCTATATTAATTAGGGTAATGTTAAGGGCAGTACCAAATATACAGTTTACATGTAATACATGTCTGTTTCTCATTCATCAAACCACCCAAGTCATATGTCATCTGTGAATGGTCTGGATCCCTCCTTGCTGGGATTCAGGTAGCTAGTCTCTTTCCATCTTGTTGTTCAGTCTTCCCCTGGGGCCACAACTTCAAATGAATGCAGTGGGTGGAAGGAAATGGAGGTGGAGAATGTGAACCCTATTCTTCAATCCTGACCTAAAAATGCCATACATCACTCTGTTCACGTTCCACGGGTTAGAACTAGAAGTAAGGCCATATCAGGTGTACAAGGAACAGGCAAATATAGTCCTTGTCTGAGTAACTTCCAGTGGGATTTAGGACTATCCTTTGGCTTTCTTGTTATATGAAGGCACTTCTTCCCTGCAGTCTGTCCTTCCTTGGGCCAGGACTCCTGTGTTTGGGTTCTTCTCTATCTTCCCTCTAAAATTTGTCACATTTGTTTCCTAGCATCCATTTCTCTCCCTGGGCTTCAAAGCCTCAAGTATTTCTTTCATTGTGGAGCTTTCTTACTTAGACTAGTGTGTAAACTAACATTACGAAGAATATATGGAAAGACTGAAAATGTGCATGCAGGTGAAGGAACAGAAGAGGAAGCTTCAGATTACAAAGAGGTTTATTCCTAGGCCTATCTGCGCTACAGAGAACCAGACATTCTAGGAAAACATGTGGCCCAGCACATAGTGGTGGTGAGAGTCTAGGAGCAAAGCATTCAGTTACTTTATGTCAGAAGCAGGGGGGATGAAGTTGTACTTTCTTCTTACAATAAACCCCAGAGTGCTCACTTAGGAGACTGACAGCCAAATAAGGAAACAATTTCTGGAATGTAATAGGGAAAACTAGGTTTAAAATGAATTGCTGAAGATTCATGGAATTTTTTGGCTTGCAAGGAACTCAAAGCTCCCCCTGCTTCTCCCCACCCAATCTCATCTAAAGGTCACATAGGTAACCTACAGCCAAATCTGGCCCATACATGTGATGTTTTGTTTGGTTCATAATTTGGATTAGTTGTCAACATTGACAATAAGAAGAGTTCATATTTTTTAAAAGCCCGGATCCCTGATTACTACTGAAAAACTGGAAGACCTGTCACCCTTCACAGCCAGCATCTCCACACGGCAGTCCCAAAGAGCCAAGCAGTGATCTGCCCTTCAGATGCTGCTTCTGTTTCCCAGTTTCCTACAGTCCCTGCCTGGCCTGCTTTAATTCATTTACATCACCTATCTGAACTCTTGCTAGACCAACCTGTTCATTTTTCACAGATAAGAAAGTGAAGCTCAGAGTGATTTTGCCAACCTTGCCACTTTTTGTAACTTAACACATCTGCTGGAGCTGTTCCCATACATTCTTCCATCCCAGCCTTTTTCATTTCAATGATGAGATTTATTTAGTAAAGGAAAAGAGATTGGAGAAGTAAGGACACAGTCTGAGGAAAGTGAAAACGACAAAGCTTGAAAAGACAAAAGTGATTTAACAAGAGGACAATTTAGAGCAAGGGTGAGGAGATTTTTCATGTTGGAAGGCCTCATTAATTTACCTATAATCAAATTAGCGTGCATTCAGGAAAACTTCAATTAGATGTACTTAAAAATGTACATTATTTTGTAAACATCTAACTGCTATGTGCTTAATGATTTAAAAAATGAAAACTGTTCATTTTTAAGCTAACCTTTGAATGACTTTGTTGTGCCTGCTTTTTGTTGGAAAGCACTAGAATATTTGGTTGCAGCCTGGAGATCTTCTGTTTCAATTGATCCTCTAGATAGGTATCAGTGATTTGTGAATTTAATGGCATCTTGAATTGAGTTAAGTGGGAGAATGTAGAGACACACCAATAAGTGGTTGAAAAGCAAGAAAGTGTATTTCAGACATGTTGCCAAAAGCTTGGGTATTCTATTGTATTTTTCCATATTTCAATCGGATCTTTTGTAGCATAAAAAAAAATGTTTTTTAAATGTCATCTCAGGAAAGCTCAATCAATTCTATCTGTAGTTCTTTAGGTGTCTTGGTGGTATCAACTACTGAAATGCTCATTTGAGTGTGACATCATGATTCTCAATTCAGTGGAGCAACACCCACATATTCTTCAAGTGATTCCCACATATCATCCTGCTCATCAATGACCTTTGCTAACTAGGGAAAATGTTCATATGAAATTTTCTTTTGAAGAAGAAATGCTTTGAAAAAAGATAAGCTTTTTTTTTTTTAATGCTTGGATTGTTTGTGACATATCATATATAGATTTAGTTTCACCTTATGAAGAAATATTCAAGTCATCTTGATTTAATATGATATCATACAGAAATGCTATATTCCTATAAAAATCTTCAGTATCACATTGCTGATTCTATTATTCATAAAATTTAACTATCTGTTCTGGCAAAGATAAAATTTTGGCTAGCATCTGTCCCTGCAAAATCTAATGCACTTTAGAAGGATAGGGCAAACCCACACTAAATACCTCATGGTTTAACTGTAGCATATTACAAAACTGAGGATGACCTCTTGCCTTTGCAGGAATATAGTTAACAAAGCTTATAACTTGTTGCAAAGTGTCACTTAAAATAGCAGTATTAGCACAGAGATTTTGCTGATGCAAAATACAATGGAAAAAAATGAGAGCATATGGATTTGTAAATACATTTTTAATCTGTACAATAAACTCTTCATGCTTTCCTGTCATGGAAAATACACCATCTGTACAAATGCTCACTAAGACCTGTTCCAAGGTCAAGGGGTACATGACCCTCTCCTTAAAAAGCCCATCATCTGTTAGTTGGTGGGATACATTTGAGATAGCTTCTCCCATTTTCCCAACAAGATACCTTTCTTGGCAATCTTCATTGTCTAATAATTGGATCTTTATGTAACAAACAACCAGACATAGAACAAAACCTTCTTGTGATTTTAATAACAATTAAGGGGGCTCATCCGGGATGGTACTGGTTGTGGTTCAGCAGTTGCAGAGCAGGGAAAGATCAAAAACCTACCTTAGTAGCTGTCTGTCTATATTTGCCAGAGGGCAGATTTGGACTCTCCCACCATCTGTGCTGTCACCAGCCTTCAACACATTCATGATCACCTCCCAATTACCCCCCAAAGAAAGGACCTCTGGCATTTGACATTTGCATCCAGACGGTGAGTGCTATTTGAAGATACAACACAGTGGAGGGGACCCCTCTCAATTTGGGAAATTCTGAGGGAATCCCATTTGTTTTGGGTTGGAGAATCTCTCAATCATTAGTGAGAGTGAGAACTAATGTGTTTTGATTCAATGCTCTCTAGGCTTATTAAACTATAGTTTGTTTAGACCAGTGGTTCTCAACCTTCCTAATGCCGCCACCCTTTAATAAAGTTCTTCATGTTGTGGTGACCCCCCAAACATAAAATTATTTTCATTGCTACTTCATAACTGTAATTTTGCTACTGTTATGAATCACAATGTAAATATCTGATACGCAGGATGTATTTAGGCGACCCCTGTGAAAGGGTCATTCAACCTCCAAAGATGTCACAACCCACAGGTTGAGAACTGCTGGTTTAGACTCTTTATATTGAGTATTTACTAGCATTGGTGTGCTCCTTATAACAGTCTGTTAAGCTCTCTGCCTCTATTCCTTTTTCTACCTACTTGGAATTTGCTATCCATGATATTACAAGAGTAACCCAAGATCTGGGACATTGAAAGACAGCTCTTTTGTGATTCCTCTTGTGGCAGCTTCTAAGGCCTAAGAGGTTAAAAAAAAACCCCTCCATCCTAAAGCCTGAGAGATTAGAAGACATTTGAGTCCTAAGGTCAAGGAGACTGAAAAATATCTCCGTCTATGGAGGCAACCTGGCTGAGATGCAAAGACTTTCACTGTTGAAAATGGAAAAAGAGGCATGGAAATATAATGTATATCAGTTTCTGTGGAACTTCAGAGAATCTCATGGCTAGAGTTCTGAGATAAAGGCTATTGAAACTTTGTGTTTGTACATATGTGTTTAGATGTGTTTTGTGTATGTACATGTATTATCTGTTCTGTCTAAATAGTACCAAACTTTCTAAATAAAAGGAGTTCTCATAAATTAAGTGAATAAAATCTAAACCTTTTTAAATTTGTATAAATCTAGTAATCTTAGGTTTTTAAAAAAAGTAGATTTAAAAAATTATTGTCAAAATGAAAACAAAAAAATGTCTTCCAAATTGTTAGCTTTATTTTTGCCTGAGTTGACTGGTCATTTTCATATTTGAAAGTATCAGGGTGTGAACCAAAAGTTACAAAACTATAAAGGTAGCCCCTCCCCTCCAAAAAATGATCTGTGTTTGTATAATTTTTGATAAGTTGGTGTAATGAAAACAGCCAAATCTGAGTTAATAGCAAAGTTACTATGTGTGTAAGGTTCTCACTTAGGTAAAAAACAGAAATCCTTAAATAGCAGTAAATACCAGTGTTAGGTAAACAAAAGCACAAAAATGGTTACTGTAGTTTTCTCCTGACCCTTCAAATATGTACCACACATGTGAAATCACATAGTAAATGAGAAAGTCTCATGAATGTTATGTCAATCAGGTTGATAAAAATATCTCAGATTGCATGTGAAGCCCGCACACTGTACCTCATGATTGAACTAATGTACACAGCTATGATTCAATTAAAAAAAATGGAAACTGTATATCAAAACTTTATGAAGATATTTTGGTTTTCATCTCTTAATTCTACTTGTGGATGCAGTTTTTTCCATTGACTTTACTGTCTGTAGAAAGGTACACACTAATCCGTTTAGATCAAATTGTAGGATTCCTTTTGGTCTAGCTCACTCTTGATTTCTTCTGAGGTTGCAAGTCAGCCTGTTAAGTATATGTTGTGTCACCATAGCAAAGAAGTCAACCTGTTGTATGTTGTGTTATAATAGCAAAGAAGTCAGCCTGTTGAGTATATGTTGTGTTGTCTTTGCCTAAGAAAATTTAAAAGAGGACCCCTGAATTGGTGATTTTTGAATAGTAATTATTCTTAGAATCCAAAGAGATTCTCAAAACATTTTACTCTTTGGAAGAGTAAAATCTCTTTCATGCATTCAGATTTACACATAGGTAGAAAAGTAGTTTGAGACCATTTAGATTGTCTTAAAATAGCTTGATTTTTATTATTATATGAAAGTGTTATGACTTTGCATCATTATTTGGGATGCTAAATATTGATCTTAGAGGTTTGCTTGGTTTACAGTTAAGTGACATCATGACAATAAATTTTATTTTGGGATGCTGGTATATTTCAGAAGAATCTAATTAGTTAATATCTTTAAGGAGGATGTACTATATGTATACAAGTTAAAGATGTTACATTATTCAGAATAGCAAGTCTTACTAGAATACTTATGTTTGCTATCTTTTAGGGGTTTATAAGTTTAAAGTGATAATTAAAACTGTATTTGGTGATTTTTTTGGTTTATGTTTTAAAAATCTTTTCTCCCAACTTTGTGTAAGAAAATATGTTTAGAAATTGAATTTGTTTAGATGTTAGCTAACTTTATTGAGGGTACAATTATCACATTGATTGCATATCAAATAATCACAGGCTATAAGCCTTTGATTTGTTCATTCAAAAAAGGTAAGGAATTGGACTCATGGTGTTGACACAAACTTGGGAGAGTCATAAGCAACCTGTACCTTATTTCTCTAATCAATTGCATTTGGCTAACAAAAGGATGGCTCATTTGTTTGACAGAGGTGGCTGCTACTTATATTATACAGGAAGTGGGAAAGTTTACCCTTGGACAACTGATGACTGTTCACACAATGCATAATGTATTATTGCCACTAGAACAAAAGGGAGGCTTTTGGTTAATGGCCCCTGGATGGGTAAATATTGGGCTATCTCGTGAGATAATCCTAATATAACTCCAAAAGTGGTGTCCACCTTACATCCAGCTACTTCGCTGCCTATGGACTCCAGTTGCTCATTCTGTGATCACAAAAAGGTTATTGACCAAATGCACTTTTATCTCCCATCTTTGACTGAGCAGTCCCTGTCAGACCCAGATGAACTCTTTACCCTCATTACAAAATAGCAACAATGCAAAGCAAGGTATGCTGTGGTTACCAGCTAACAAGTAATTGAGCCTCAAGCCCTGCCCTTCAGGACATCTGCCCGGAAGAAAATATTAATTACACTAATATACTGATTCTAAGTATGTCTGTACGGTGGTACATGCTCATAAAGCTATCTGGAAGAAACAAGAGTATCTTACCTCTGAAAACAAGAAATTAAACATTGGCCACAAACTTCTGGGTTATTAAAAGCTGTTTTACTGCCCAGGGAGGTGACTGTCCTGCACTGCTGGGGACATTAGGTCATTGTCTATGGTAGAGTTGAGAACAAAAATAGCAGTCTGGCAATTGACCAGCCAATTGGCTTTAATACCCCCTCCAATTGGATAGCCACGGACCCCTATTTGTACAATACAGCAAATGATGTTTACTCAAGGTCTAGGGAAACTGATAACATGCCAGCTCCCAGAGGGACAGGCAAATAGAAGCATGTACTATATTTGTGCTTCCTCCGAGTTATTTTTGCCTGTGGGATTGATGGGGAAAATAGACAATGAGGGAGACTTGCTTGTTGGAAATCCTTACTAGCACTTTTCAGTCCTTATCAGGTCAGGAGTGGCCCATCGTCCTCCCTAAAAGTGCTTTCATGAATGACTAGGGGAATTTTGAATAGAAATTTCACCTGGGAAACACTGGGCCCCTATTTATGGAAAGGGATCCCAGAAGGGTAAGGGTACTTCTTTTAATATACTTTGCGACCATTGGTGTGTGGCCATTCAGCAATATATGCTAAAATGTTTGGTTCCAGGCCCAACATGCTTATTCTTCCTCTTACTCCATCTATATCTCATTTCAGCAGGAAGCAGTTACATCAACATTCTGATTCCCCAAGATTGAGGAACAAGCTAAAAAGTAGGGGGAAGTTGTAACCAGCTTTCTGAACAAATCCCAATGATGCCTATATGTCTTTTATAATCCTTTCCCTTAATTAACTATTTGGCTTAATTAACTATTCGAGTTCTTGCCCAGAAATGTAGCTTTTCTGCAAGACATAGGAGTTGATGGGGTGGTGCCTGTGGCTCAAAGGAGGGTACCAGCCCCATATACCAGAGGTGGTGAGTTCGAACCCAGCCCCAGGCAAAAACTGCAAAAAAGAAACAAAACCAAAAGACATAGGAGTGGACATTCTGAAAGCCTCAGGGCAAACTTCTTGAGGCCATGGCTCGCCATCCTCCTTGACCTGCCCCCCATCACTGGGGGCCCTCCTTTGGTATCCTCCTTGTTTCAGTAACTGAATTTTTGTGCAATGAGCAACTGGACATAGGCTGAAACCTCTACTATATGTTTAAGATTATGAAATGACAATTCAACCTAAAACCAAAAGGTACAATGAAAATGAACTGCTTGATATATGTCAAGCATCTTAAAGGAAAATGTATTAGGTTCTTACTTCTATGATGTTTGATATCTGCCTAACATGTATACCTCACAAGGTTTGTCAAGCAGAACATAACTTTAGATGATGACTAACTTTGTTTAATGTATGAAGTTTTCATGACCAAAGCATAATTGTTAGAAAAAAAGTTAATTAAATTGTTGCACATAGGATAAAAGTTTATAACTGAACTTTTCACAATAATCAGGTTGGTCGTTTATATAACTGCTTAAATATAGCATTAAAAATCTTTTTGGAGGCTTGGCGCCTGTGGCTCAACGGGCTAAGGCACCAGCCACATACACCTGAGCTGACAGGTTCAAATCCAGCCCAGGCCTGCCAAACAACAATGACGGCTGCAACCAAAAAATAGCCGGGCGTGGTGGTGGGTCCCTGTAGTCCCAGCTACTTGGGAGGCAGAGGCAGGAGACTCGCTTGAGCCCAGGAGTTGGAGGTTGCTGTGAGCTGTGATGGCACAGCACTCTATCCAGGGTGACAGCTTGAGGCTCTGTCTCAAAAAAAAAAAAAAAATATTTTTGGTAAAAGATTTACCTTAAGGTAAAACCTTAAGGATATACTAAGTTAAGTTACATGGTGGATGTTTACTAAATATTAGATCATTACTAAATAAGATATAATACTGAAATGTTAATTAGTGAACATAAGTTTATCTATATTTGGCTTCTTAATTTTACAAAGATGTAAAGGATGTTTGAGTCCGTTCATATTCTTTCTGCCACACTAAAAAAGTGTTCAACAAGGAAGCATTTGCATCTAGAAATTGTGAAAGGGTGTGTTCCTAAATTTGTTAATCTACAGAATACTGATACATATAATAAACAGTTTACAATTGCCTACTTCCTTTTCTTCCCTGGAAATTAAGGTTATTAAGCATTAAAAGTCCTAATCATTATACATGAAGGAATCATTAGAAATAACAAAAGTGAAGGGAAAATGTATGCAAAATAAGTAAAAAAAAATTAAGATGTTTTAAAGATAAGAGATATGAAGGGTGCATTTTTGTTAAGGAAAAAGAAGAGTAATTTTGTCTTACAGTAGTTTAAGGTTATTTAAAGATTATTTCAGAATAAGAAAGAGGAAAATAAAGGACAACAATCTAGACACATATAGGAAATTATAAAAAAAAAAAGAGTGGATCTTGTGTGGTCAAGAAGGCTAAAATTAAATGTGTTCATTTTAATGTCTTAAAACGAACTCTAATTATCAATAGTGGTGGGCACTCATAGCACAGTGGTTAGGGTGCCGGCCACATGCTCCAGGGCTGGTGGGTTGAAACCTGGCCTAGGCCTTCTAAACAAAACAAAGCAAAACAAAATAGTCAGGCGTGTGGTGAGTGCCTGTAGTCCCAGCTACTAGGGAGGTAGAGGTAAGAGAATTGCTTGAGCCCAAGAGTTTAAAGCTATGATGCCACAGCACTCTACTGAGGATGACAAAGCGAGACTCTGTCTCAATTTAAAAAAAAAAAAATAGTGTACTGATATAGAAATGGAGTTTGGATTGCTGATTTGTTCTTAAAAAGAGATTGTAAAAAATTATTTTTACCTGTTGAGTACTTTGCTTAGGAAAGAAGGATTCTGCTACTTATCAAAACTCATTTCCTCGGTTTTTGTCATTATCATGTCTTTAACAACTTTGTTTTTAACTATTAGCCATTTAATTAGGTTCTTTTTAAGAAAATTAAAACACCATTTTATGGTGTTTTAATTTGTCAGGGCAAACATGCATCACAGGTAGCCCTGGAGCTGTCCATTTGTCCATTTGTCAGGGCAAACATGCATCACAGGTAGCCCTGGAGCTGAGGAATAGCCTTGATTTTGGGTAAAATTTGCGAGTCCACAGCTTTTTGATCAACCTTTTCTGTTATCTCGTATTTCTTTTTCTGTGGTGAAGATCTCACCTTCCTGGTGTCTGGGCTTCCCGAGCTTCTTCTTGAAATAAGCATCAGTAAGATGCTTCAGGATTACTGATGTCAACTTTTGTGGTGGTGGCGATGACAAATTTCTGGTGTGTTCTTTGTAGAGGACCTAGCTTGAGGGACAGAGGCCCAGGCACAAGTAGCAAGCCACTGCCCAGTTGCTTTAGGAAAACCACTCTCTTGCCTCTGTGGTGTCCAGTGAGGATAATGAGAATGGTCCCTGGTGTGATGCTCGATCACAGTTTTCCCCTATGCTGACTAAATGGTTTTTTGCCATAGCTCAACAGTTTTCGAGGCACATCTTCGATGGGATAGTATCTAGGCATTTGGGGAAGTTTAACCACCTGAGTACCACCATTCTTGTCCTCACCAACTGGTTTTGTAACAGTGGCAAGGACATTAGCCTTCTTTTTCTTTTCTTTTCTTTCTTTTTTTTTTTTTTTTTTTTGCAGTTTTGGCCAGGGCTGGGTTTGAACCCACCACCTCTGGTATATGGGGCTGGCACCCTACTCTTTGAGCCACGGGCGCTGCCACTTTTTCTTTTCAATCTTGGATTTAGCTGCTGTGTATTTCCTCTTATACATCGCCTTTCTCGAATCCATGGCATATCAGGAATTTATGCCTATTCCTCTGACGAGAACAGGATTTTGGCTGCAGTGGGGCTTCCCCTTCTTAGCCTTGGGCCTCTTCTCTTTAGAAACCAGCTTCTCAACTTTTTAACCCGCCATCTTGCAAGACGGGAAAGAACTAACAACTTTTTAAAAATAAGTCTTCTCAGTATGGAAAAAGGTAGAGTTTTGGTTTAGATTTTGTTTCTACAACCATGTAACATTCTTTATTCACTTTAGCAATCTTCATGACTTCACTTAAGGACATAACTGTTGTTTCAGAGTTACCTGTTATCCTATTAAATCAAGTGTTCAAAATTGTTGTGAAATTTTTAACAATC
This sequence comes from Arctocebus calabarensis, assembly GCA_963573935.1. Classification (NCBI taxonomy): domain Eukaryota; kingdom Metazoa; phylum Chordata; class Mammalia; order Primates; family Lorisidae; genus Arctocebus; species Arctocebus calabarensis. Next base: position 2,472 of record CAUYON010069496.1, on the reverse strand, counting down.
GTCTTTAAATTAAATTCTAAAGTCTTTTAAACCTTGAACTAATTTTGAGATTCCACAAAAGACCCCTTGAAGAGCTCACATGAATTTTTCTCTCACTTGAAAAAAAAAATTAAACTAATTACTTTTATTGGATGTGCTAAGTTACATGAGAATTATTGTCAACCAAAATGGAACCCATAACATTCTTTATGTTATGTTTGTATGGGAATGTTATTAATATAAACATTTCAAAACTTGAATAAACTTCCTAGAAATTTTTCAATTCTTGTTATCCATGATATGTCCTGATATATTTATATTTATATAAATATTGTATATTTATAACCATAATTATTATTTGCATACCATAGATAACCAAATTTCCTTGTTAATTGCACTTTAATGAACTCTCAGCTCTCTATGGCTATTTTTAAATCTTTTGTCATGACAGACAGTTATTGCTTTAGTTTGATTCTCCAAAAGCATTTGCAATTACCTGCAGGTGAAAATACTTCTTCTTCAAGGACATTCACGGAAATGACTCTGATAGGTAACCTAACGTATTTATATCATGCTACTGGGCTAGGTAAAGATATCCCAAACTCTGATGAAAACTAAAACTAATGATTTTATGAAATTGCAAACACAAATCAAGCAAAACAGGAACTAATTTCAAGGTACTAAATAAATCGTTAGGAACGATCATAATTATTGTGGCCTTTTGTTTAAACATTTCTGGTTCTTTAGTGCTTTATTTTCTGTATATTAGGAACTTTCTCTCTCTTAAGCTATCTATAATTTAGTGCTATTTGATAAAGAATCAATACATCTTTGTCAACAAAGATGAAACAGTTACTTTTTCCCCTACATGATCCCTCCATAATTCAGAAATCTGTATTAAATATTCTCATTTTCAGGGCAAAGTATTTATTAGCATAAATTCAATAAAAATCTGTTCTCTGGTTAACAGGCCACAATTTGAAACATTGTTTATGTTAGTTACCAAGGCTTTAATTGAATGTCAACTTCTAAGATGATGTGCATGAAATCAGTTTTTTTTTTTTTAATTCTGTCTTGATTACATATCTTTTTTTTAATTGTTTGGGGTTCATTGAGGGTATACACAGCTTACATTTGTTAAGTAAAGTCCCTCCACCAAGCAGTGTGCCGTACATCGGAAACCCCCACCTCCTCCTCCCCTTCCCTGTTCCCTCTTTCCCCCTCCCCCCACCTTGAGTTAATTTGGGTTTATCTCTTATGTGGGTATGTATTAGATCATCTACTGGCTTCATATTAGAATTGATTACATTGGATTCTGGCTTCTCCATTCTTGTGATACCTTACAGTAAGAGCTAGGGTGACTTTCTGGTGCCCATGCTTGCAGAGCCTCACAGAACATTACCCTGATACCTGGGTGAGAGGGTTCCCAACATTACAAATAAGTAAGAAAAGTCACTTTCTGGTAGGCTCAGAAATCTTAAAATATTTTTGGTACCTCAGAAAGAGAAGAACTTACCCAAATCTATAGGTATTGCTGGTAAAGTCTAGTGGTGAGTCCTTAGAGTGGTTTCCAAGCCTTGATAGGCTTTAAAAGCCTAATTTGAGATTCCTTATTAAAAGTTCCAACAATGAAAACTTAAGAAGAGCCTGTACAGGTGACCCTTAAATAACATGGGTTTGAACTGCTTGGCTTCACTTACATGCATATTTTTTCACTATAAGCTACACTAAGTGCATCTGCCTTTCCTGCACCCCTTTCCACCTTCCCCACCTCTTCACCCTCTGCCACCCCAAGACTGCAAGACCAGCCCTTCCTCCTCCTCACCCTGCTCAATGTGAAACCCATGAGGACAGAGACCTTTATGACAATTCACTTCCACTTAATGCATAGTAAATATACTTCCTCATCCTTATGATTTTCTTAATAACATTTTCTTTCTCCATTTTGCTTCAGGGTAAGAACACAGTATACAGTACCTGTCATATTCATACTACATATGTGTTTATTGACTATTAGCCATAAGGTTTTACAATAGGCTGTTAGTAGTTAAGTTTTTGGAAAGTTAAAAGTTAAATATAGATTTTTTGACTATGCAGGGGGTTGGAGCCTCTAAACCCCATGTTGTTCAAAGGTCAACTGTATTCTCAATTACTATTCTTGCTGTATTAATATAAATAATCAGGCCAAGTTTAATAAGTTTAAACTTATTTTGCCAACTAAAATAGTCTTATTTTGATTACTTTAAACAGAAATGAAGTGATTGTAGAGAGAAGTGTTCTATGTTTCTAAGAAAAACCATAGCATACTTTTGTGGATTGTCAAATTCTAGCCATGTTCATCATCTTTCAGGCTTTTTTTTTTTTTTTTTGTAGAGACAGAGTCTCACTTTATTGCCCTGGGTAGAGTGCCGTGGCGTCACACTGCTCACAGCAACCTCCAGCTCTTGGGCTTAAGCAATTCTCTTGCCTCAGCCTCCCTAGTAGCTGGGACTA
>CAUYON010069493.1:0-12419 GCA_963573935.1 Arctocebus calabarensis | reverse complement strand
TTTATTTGTTTGCTAATGCAAATTTATTTGTGTTTCCAAATTTTTTTTTGTTTTTTTTTGCTTTTTTTCCAAATAAATCAAACGTTGGCAAAAAATTTAAAAATTTTTTAAAAAAAAAAAAAAAAAAAAAAAAGAGAGAGAGAGGGAAATCACGTTGGCTGATGCCGAGGTCTCTGCTGCTGTCATGGTAATTCCCCTAACGCTACAAGAACAATTCCTGCTTCTGGAGATGATGCAAAGGCTAGGCACCAGCCTGTGTGGTGCATTTAGGATGCTTTATTGAAACCTTTTATAAATAATGTATTATTGGAAAAGGCAGTTATTAATATTCTATAACCTTTGGCATACAGTGATTTAAACAATTTTAGAAAGTCATAAGAATAAGGAGACAGTGTTCTTCTGTCTTGAAATGGTTCAGAATTACAGTGGATGAAGAGGAGGAACAGCATAAAATCTTCCAGGAGGGGGTATCATGGTTAAGAGGGTGAGCTCTGAGGTGTGGCTGCTTGGGTTCAAGTCCAGGCTACGCTATTTGTTAGAAGGGACCTTGGACAAGTTAAACTCTGCTCCTTCTTCGTTTCAGCTGTAAAATAGCTGATACCACATAGGATTGTGGTCAGGATTTAAACAATGAATGTCCAACCCATATTAGAACCTTCATAAGCACTAAGTATTCCTGTCCCCACTCAGAGTCTGATGCAACTTTCAGGTTGTGGTTCATCTCAGTATACAGTTGTCTGAAGAGAACACAGGAAAAGCATGCTGAATTAACAGCATTAGTAAAAGAAGACATAAAATATTTCCTAACCTGCATCTCACCAAATCTGTTATTTCCTGTCAGGTAAGCTTAAGGCAACTGAGGTCCTTACGTGCATTGCTGTAGGAGGCAGGAGGCAGAGCAGGCGTGGCCTTGAAAGTAGAAGGAACTGTGTGACCATCTCTTCCCCCTTTCTTTCTCAGGTACAGTTGATGGTTCCATTGATGCCTGTAAAGGAGATTCTGGAGGCCCCTTGATCTGTATGGATGCCAACAATGTGACTTACGTTTGGGGTGTCGTGAGTTGGGGTGAAAACTGTGGACAACCAGAGTTCCCGGGTGTTTACACCAAAGTAGCCAATTATTTTGACTGGATTAGCTACCATGTGGGAAGATCTCTTATTTCTCAGCATAATATATAAAATTGTGATCCTCCTCTTCTTTCTATTCTTTTTCTTTCAGTAGTTCCATTTTAATTGATATGAAACTGTATATTTGATTTTTCTCGAGGGGCAAAAATGAATCAAATCTCATTGGGTATTTTTAAAGGTCTCTACCAAGTTTACACCATACTGGAATTTTGCTGTGTAATTATCAAATAAATATTTTGGTTAAGCATACAAATCTTATTTATCAGAAATTTGGATGAAATGATCTCTCATGCAGGAGTGATATACTGATTATACTAACGGTGTAACTAGCTGAATGACATCAGTTCACATAAACCTGGGTTCACACCCCAACTCCAACACCTACTACTTTTGTCCCTGGGCAATTCATTTTCTTCTTTGTGCCTCATTTTCCACCTGCAAAATGGAAACTGAAATTGTATAGCAACGAAATTACATATTTATGTGAAATATTTGGCAGACATAGTGCCTGTCACTGGGCGATAACTGACCTCACAGGTCTTGTCCATTTCTCTGCTTCTTGAGCTATTAAAATTTCTGGAAAATTTTGTCTTCATTCTGAGCATTTCACGCGTTCTCTTTGACTCTTTCTCTAAATCTCTCCACAGAGACTTCACCACCGCCAAGCCTGTCGGGTGTCAGCCCTCACAGTCCCTTACCTGCTCTCCTCGAAGCGGCCGTACACTCTTCAGGGCATCACACGCCTTCCCCGGCTGCTGTTCTTAGCCTCTTCCTCCCGGTCTCTCATTTTGCACTTTCCCTGATGACCTCACCTAGATTCCATTTTAAATTTCACTGGCAACTCAATGACTCACACATTCATTCAAATTCACAAAATATCCTGCCCTGCTTTTTCTTAGAACTGCAGCCTGGTATGTGCTGCTGCACACTTGCTATTGTCATGTGGATATCTAGTAGCTTTTCAAAAGAAATGAGCCAACACAGGCTCAGCATTTCCCCTCCCTGACTTGCGCCTTCCCACCTGGGTACACAGCACTACCACCCCTCAGGGCTACTGCGGACCCAGTCTCCATCTGTATGTCACCTGCTCTAACCTGCACAGAGCACCGTCATCCCCCCACACAGTCTGTTTTTATAGATTTGTCCATCTCTTCCCCTCACTGGTCCCACAATCCAACTCCAATGTAAAATGAGTGACAATTATCTACCCTCTTTCTCCTTGGCACCTGGCTCATAGAGGGCATTCAAAGAATAATTATTAGCTAATATTGTTTATTTATTTTTAAAACAGAGCTATTATCATCCTGAAGGCATACATATATTTTTTGCATAAGTATTACCATTAATACGGCATCAGGATCCAGTCTTGGACAGGACTAATTGTTTAAATAATAGAAATATTCATTTTAACATGCATTCCAAAATTGGATGCTACCAGTTTTTTTTTTTAATTTGAGGTAAAATATACATAACATAAAATTAACCATTTGACATTTTGTTGTCGTTGTGTTGTTGTTTTGTGAGACATGGTCTTACTCTGTTGCCCTGGCTAGAATGCCATGGCACCATCATAGCTCATTTCCACCTTGAACTCCTGGGCTCAAGAGATCCTTGTGCCTCAGCTTCTCAAATAGCCAGGACTACATGTGTGCACCACAATGCTAGGATATGTTTCCTATTTTTAGTAAAAACAGGGTCTGGCTCTTGCTTGGGCTGGTGTCAAACTCCTGAGCTCAAGCAATCTTCCTGCCCTAGCCTCCCAGAGTGCTAGGATTACAGGCATGAGTCACCACACCTGGCCCCATTTTAACCATTTTTAAGTGTACAGTTTAGAGGCATTAAGAGCAGTCACATTGTTATACAACAATTAACACCATCCGTCTCCAGAAATCTTTCATCTTCACAAACTGAAACTTCGTATTCACTAAACCAGGGCTCCTCAAACTATGGCCCATGGGCCACATGCGGCCCACTGAGGATATTTACCCGGCCCTCTAGGTGTTTTTGCCTCCACTGCCTGTGCTATTTAGCAGCGGACTCATCACAGGCCAACAAAATCTGTTAGCAGAAAAACCATTGGTTGCATTCCCAAACAAAACATGTGTGGATTCACTAGAAAAGTTGCAAAAGGAGTTCCAATTTAGATATAAAGAGCTTCACCTCCCTGAACACAACATACAGCTTTTCCCTAACTCATTTTCTATTGACATTGAAAATGTGGAGGTCAGTCCCTGAAGTCACCCCAGCCGCTCCTCTGCCAGCTGCTCCGGTACCTCAGGCTGGCATCTCCCTCAGGCAGGAGCCAAGCACTGATGGGTGTGGCGGGGGCAGCTAGCGCTCCTGCCTCTCCGGCTTGGCTCGGCTCTGTGCAGGCAGCAGCTTTCCGGCTTCTCCACGGGGCTGGCCTGCGGTGCCTGGATGCTCTAAGAATGTTTCCACTGTTGCTCAGAGGACACACGCAGTGGGACTCAGAATTCCTGGAGAATTGCCTTTGTGAGAAGCTGGAAGTATTTCTTTAAATTCCTTCTCTTAGTTCTTCAAAGAAACATCAAGAAACCACGAACAACATTAGTAATGAAGAGTTTGACTGCCACTTGCTTGATGAAGGTTTTACTGCCACGGACATTCTGGACCAAAAAATCAATGAAGTTTCCTCTTCTGATGATAAGGATGCCTTCTATGTAGCAGACCTCAGAGATGTTCTGAAAAAACACCAAAGATGGCTAAACACCGAAGGTGGCCAAACACCGAAGATGGCCTATTCCTCGCATCACTCCCTTTTAGGCAGTCAAATGTAATGACAGTAGAGCCATTGTGAAGACCCTTGCTACCATTGGACAGGATTTGACTGTGCTAGCAAGACTGAAATACAATTGGTGCAAAGTCTCAGGGTGCCACCAGAGAGGATTATCTATGCAAATCCTTGTAAAAAAGTGTCTCAAATTAAGTACATTGCCAACAATGGGGTCCAGATGATGACTTTTGACAGTGAAGTTGAGTTGATGAAAGCTGCCAGAGCACATCCAAAGGCCAAGTTGGTTTTGCAGATTGCCACTGATGATTCCAAAGCAGTCTGTCGACTCAGTGTTAAATTTGGTGCCACACTCAAAATCAGCAGAACTTCTTTTGGAACGGGCAAAAGAGCTAAATTATTGATGTTATTGGTGTCAGGTTCCACATAGGAAGTGGCTGTACTGATCCTGAGACCTTCGTGCAGGCAATCTCTGATGCCCGCTGTGTCTTTGACATGGGAGCTGAGGTTGGTTTCAGCATGTACCTGCTTGATGTTGGTGGTGGCTTTCCTGAATTTAATGTGAAGAATGTGAAGCTTAAATTTGAAGAGATCACTGGTGTAATCAACCCAGCATTGGACAAGTACTTTCCATCAGACACTGGAGTGAGAATCATAGCTAAGTCAGGCAGATATTATGTTGCATCAGCCTTCGCACTTGCAGTTAATATCATTGCCAAAAAAACTGTATTAAAGTAACAGGTAGGGTCTGATGATGAAGATGAATCTAGTGAACAAACCTTTATGTATTACGTGAATGATGGAGTTATGGATCATTTAATTGCCTCCTTTATGATCATGTTCAGATAAAGCCTCTTCTTCTAAAGAGACCTAAACCAGATGAGAACTATTATTCATGCAGCATATGGAGACCAACATGCAATGTCCTTGACCAGATAGTTGAGCACTGAGACCTGCCAGAAATGCATGTGGGCGACTGGATGCTCTTTGACAATATAGGTGCTTACTTGCTGTAGCTGCTGCTTTTACTTTCAATGGATTCCAGAGGCCAACTATCTACTATGTGATGTCAGGACCAACGTGGCAACTTGTGCAGCAAATCCAGAACCCCAACTACCTACTCAAAGTAGAAGAACAGGATGTTGGCACTCTGCCTGTGTCTTGTGCTTGGGAAAGTGGAATGAAACGTCACCCAGCAACTTGTGCTTCAGCTAGTATTAATGTGTAGATATTATTCGGTTAATAATATCTGTTAACTACAAGTTTACTTCAATTAAGGGATTTGGGGGGAGCATTTAACATAATTATTGCTGGTTTTGAAATGTCTTTGTAAGAGTAGGGTTGGCACAGATGCAGCAATATGTAAGATTAGGAGATGGGGTCACACTTATCTTTGTTCTTATGGAAACTATTTGAATATTTGTTTTATATAGATTTTTATTCACTTTTCAGACATGCAATGAAAGAGCACCCCTCTGCTGCTCAGCAAGCTTTTGTAGCTTGTACAGTGGCAGAATGGGCCAAAAGCTCAGTGTTGTGACCTGTTTTAAGAAAAAAGTATCTTGAAATTAAAAAAAAGAAAGAAAAGAAAATGTGGATATAATTTACCAAATGGAACTGACTGAACTGCAGAATTGTGACTCTCTGAAAGACGCATTTAAGTCAAGCAGCCTTCCTAATTTCTATGCATCTCTCCCCTCTGAGACATATCCTAATCTCAGGAACCATGCACTCAAAATGGCAACCATCTTTGGCAGCACTTATGTCTGTGAACAGACTTTTTCCAGAATGAAACATCTAAAACTTCCAACCAAATCTAGACTAACTGATGCACCCTTGCATCACTTGTTACGACTAGCAGTGACAAATATGGAACTGGACATTGACCATCTCATTAGCCAAAAGCAGGCTCATAGCACCCATTGAAATACTGGTAAGTTTGTTGATTTAACTTTATTTGTTCTTCATTTTAAATATTGTATTTATTCCCGTTTTGTTTTTTTTAACTTCAAAATAAGATATGTGCAGTGTGCATAGGAATTTGTTCATAGTTTTTTTTAAACTATAGTTCGGCCCGCCAACGGTCTGAGGGACAGCCCTCTGTTTAAAAAGTTTGAGGACCCCTGCACTAAATGATAATTCCCCGTTCTTCCTTCCCATGATGCCCATATTTTAAATTCCTTTTGTCATTAAAGGGTACAGAAAAGTATTCATTATCCACTGCCATGTTAGAAGGAACCCCCAAATTGTGGCTTAAATAAAAATTGCTTATAATTTTGCTCATGAATTTGGGGTTGGCTGTACTCACCTGAGCAGCTGCCCTTTCAGTTTCTCATGCAGCTGCAGTCAGACAGGGATGAAGGCAGAATCATCACTGAGGCTTCTACCCTCACGCAGGCAGGCTTCTGATGCCTGGGCTGGGAGGAATCTGACAGCTGGGGCTTCTTAGATGTCTCCTCTCTATTTGCCCTCTCCACATGGCTTCTCAGTATGGCTAGTCCAGGGATGCCAGGCTTCTTACACAGCAGCTGACGAGTGTCCCAAGAGACACTGCAAAACCTGCCTGGCCTTTTCTAATTTAGCCTTGGAAGTCATTCAGCGTCACTTCCATCACAAAGACATTCCCAGTTTTAAGGAAAGGGAAATAATCCATCTCTGGATGAAAGGGGTATCAAAGAATTGTGGACATGTTTTAACACCACCTTGTCCTGATCAGAAATCTGGCGCAATGTGGCACCTTAGAAAATGACTATGGAAGAGATAAAAAGAGAACGTGCTCAGGAGCAGCCAGGTGGGACCCAGAGCATGGGACACTGTCAGCTAATCAAGGAAGGGGGCACCCAAAGGTCCAGGCCAGTCTGCACAGTGACCTAGAACCCGGCGGCTTTGCAGCAGAGCAGAACAGGGTCAGCGCCCGAAGGGGGAAGAGCCTGCTCTCTGAAAGGACTCCATGCGGTACAGACCTGAAATAGCAGGCGTGGGATGAGCTGATGCCAAGTCTGTCCCGTTTAGAGGTCTGTCTCAGGCTCCTAACTGCAGACAACAGAAGCCAATTTAATCAGCTCGATAAAAGAAAAATGTATTCAAAGATATTAGGCGGTTCACAGAATGTTCAGGAAAGTCTGAAAATGGAAGTGTATATATCTGGGGAAAATAGTCATAGGACAGCGCCATTAGAGACTCCAACTGCCACCAGCTCATACCCCAGTCTCCAGGGACAGCTTGTACCACAAAGTCTGGGCACTGGACACTGTTGCTAGACCCTCTGTCGCTGTGCCTCCTTGAGTTAGCAGATCTTCCCTGAAGTGCAAAGGAGACAGAACTCACTGGATGTGGAGCTGTGCCATCATCTGCTATTTCACTTGGCTTCAGATCGCACCATCTTATGAAGGAGATGAGAAAACAAATTATGAAGTTGTACTTTGCCAGGTACAATGGCAAAGAAAACATGAAGGGAGATCAGGCCTGAAGTGTCAAAGAAGGCTTCCCCAGAGCGGGCTTAATCTAAATCAGTGGTTCTCAACCTTCCTAATGCTGCAATGTATTTTCTTTTCTCTTTCTTTTTTTTTGGTAGAGACAGAGTCTCACTTTATCACCCTCGGTAGAGTGCTGTGGCGTCACAGCTCACAGCAACCTCTAACTCCTGGGCTTAGGCGATTCTCTTGCCTCAGCCTCCCAAGTAGCTGGGACTACAGGTACCTGCCACAACGCCCAGCTATTTTTCTGTTTTGCAGTTTGGTCAAGGCTGGGTTTGAACCCTCCACCTTCAGTATATGGGGATGGCGCCCTGCTGGATGAGCTATAGGTGCCGCCCTGCAATGTATTTTCATTGTTACAAAGGGGTCATGACCCACTAGTTGAGAACTGCTGATCAAAATTATGGAAGGAAGGACTGTCCAGGCAGATGCAAATGCAAAGGCCCTGCTGCTTAAGGAATGGAGAGCAGCTTCAGTGTGACTAGAGCACACGTGCAGCTGAGGAGCTGGAGAGGGAGAAAAGGCCACATCAGGGAGGGCCTCATGCCAAAGAGTTGGGAGCATTAAAGAATTCTGGAAAGTTCAAGCTGGAGGGAGCGAAAAAGATGGACTGGAAGGGGGTGAGACAGGCTAGAAAAGAGGCCCTTGGAGTGATTGAAGAATAATGAAGGTAGAAACTAAACCAGGCATAAAGACAACGGTGCTGATTCTAGATATGTTGCATGAAATAGATGGCATCTGGGGACAAATAGACAAGCCAAGTACTAAAGAGAGAGATCAGAGTCTAGGATAATTGTCAGGCTCTTGGATAATGAGGTGATTGATGTTGCCACTGAGTGCAGAGATAAAGGGAATATAGGAATACAGCAGGTTTAGAGACATTCTAAAGTTATGGTGCCCTGGGAGCCCAGTGAAGATGTACAGTATGCAAAGCTGAAAATCAAGCAGTGAACCCTAGCTAGAGGAATCACATACTGATTTGTCCTGATGGTCAAAACCTGCAGCCTCACCTAAGCAAGTTCCTTTCCAGCTCTCCAGTGCTGCTTCTGTGCCAAGTCCTCTTACATTCTGCCGACAAAGATGCCTAGCAAATCTCTCTTCCTGATCAAATTTGCCTGATGGTAGACACCTGCCCATCGCCACCCCACCCTCACCAAGCAGACATTATCTCTAACATATTATGGAACCAGCCCATGTTCACAGGTCTGGCACAGCCATCTCTCGTCCTTCATTTTGTCCCAGCTTGAAAGCTATTCGTACCACTGACCTTATGGCCAGAGGCTAGAAACTAGCACTCATTTCTCCTTAATTTGAGCTCTCTTTTAGAGGATAACCATCCAGGCTTGGCACTGGGGAAAGACTGATCTTTATGCCTGGACTGATTTCATCACATGGTATTTGTTTTCATCCTGGACAAAAGATAGACATTATGGCTGGATTTGTTTTACCAGGTGGCATTTATTTTCATCACAATAGCACTGTTGAGGCCATTTAATGAGACATGGAAAAACACTAAAAATTAGAAACCGTCCTTGATTATTTGTATTTTATTTATTTGGGTCTTATTTTAAATAACACAAAAGATTGCACAATAAGTCTCGTTTCTAAACATTCTAACTTAATATGTTACATTAAACTGAAAAACTTGCATTTTCACCTCATCAATACTACTGTGTTCTGTGACGCCCTTGTACAGTGAAGAGATCATTAGGGGTTTCTAGAAGAGATACTTGACTTCCTATGTTTATTATTATACTGCATATTAGTTCTGTATAGAAAATACAGCCTAGTCTTGGCCATCCAAAAGGTCCTATTTCAAGGCACTCAAAACATTCAGACGAGAATCAGCACAAGCAGAGTGTGTTTTATATTTTCACAATTTTATTTTGATAACATCTATTATAATTGTTGTTTCCAGTTTCTTTTCTTTTTCTTCCTCTGACTACAATAGTGTTTTATCCCCAGTACTCCAATGAAACATCTCTTGTGAAGTTCACCAGTCACCTCCAGGTTACTAAATCCTGTGGTCAATATCGAATCCTCATCTTCTTCCACATCAGCGGAATTGACGGGTCTGTTTTTCTTTGACACACCAGAGCACAGAACTCTCTGAGTTCTTTTCCTGCTGCACAGGGCTGCTCCTTCTTAACCTGCTTTATTGATTCTTCATTCCATCACCTCCTAAGACTTAGATTTTGTTCTGCTTCTCTTTACACATGCATATTTTAGAGGATCTCATCAAGCCCCATGGCTTTACAAGCCACTTCTATCCTGACAACTTCCAAATTATTTCTAAACTTTATCCCACCTTTGAGCAGCAGACTCAGAATAAACTTCTCAAACATGGTATGCCTGAAATAAATTTTCTATTTTTTTTCCTGAAAGCTGCTCCTTCTGCAGTCTTCCCTATTTTAGCTAGTGAGAACTCTATTTTCTTCCAATTGCTTAGGCTAGTATCTCAATGCCAACTTTGATTCCTCTTTTTCTCTCATATTCAGTCCATTGGCAAAGCCCTTTGGTTCTACCATTGCTGCATTTAGAATGTGACCACTTTTCACACCTTCACCAATCTCTCCCCGGACCAGGCCATACTTAACCTGCTCAACTGTGTCCTTCCAGGTTTCAGCTCTTGCCCTTCACAGCCAAAGTACATGTAGACAAATTGACCATTCTCTAGTAGGAAAGGGCTGGAAGACAGCTGTGGATTTGCTACCAATGATGCTTGCAACAAAAATAACAGGCTTTGCTAATCATATGAAAATTCCCTCTAAAGAAGACTCTTTTCAAACATTTTATTCTATTTTATTTTATTTTATTTTTTTGAGGCAGAGTCTCATTATGTAGCCCTCGGTAGAGTGCTGTGGCATCACAACCCACAGCAACCTCAAACTCTCAGGCTTAAGCAATTCTCTTGCCTCAGCCTCCCACGTATCTGGGACTATAGGTGCCCGCCACAACGCCCGGCTATTTTTTTGTTGTTGTTGTAGTTGTCATTGTTGATTTTGGCTAGCCTGGGCCAGATTCAAACCCGACAGCCTAGGTGTATGTGGCCGGTGCCCTACCCACTGAGCTACAGATGCCGCCCTTTTCAAACATTTTATGCTAACTATTGGGGAAAAAAAGATGGAAGTGGGTTATGTAGAAGAAGTTATATGATATGGTCGGCTAGGGCGTGCATCCTGTGTAGTGGCAAGAAACCCCACATTCAAAAGGGTTGTGCACTTGCCATCACCTTGAAATTCCCACTAATTTTTCAATTTTTGGCATATTATATTTGCACATATTTATGTACATGTGAAATTTAGTTACATGCATAAAATGTGTAACAATCAAGTCCATCACACAAATATTTATCATTGGGTATATTTCAAGTCTTCTCTGCTAGCTATTTTGAAAAGTACAATACTGGTTTTTTGCAGGTTTTTTTTTTTTTTTTTTGGCTGGGGCTGGGGCCACCTCCGGCATATGGGGCCAGCACCCTACTCCATTGAACCATAGGTCCCACCCTAAATACAATACTGTTTTTAACTATAGTTACCCTACTCTGCTATCAAACATTATAGCTTATTCCATCTACGTAACTGTATGTTTGTACTCATTAACCAACCTCTCTCTTCAACCCAGCCTCCGGCCTATACTCCATTCCCAGTCCCTGGTATCTATCACTCTCCTGTATACTTCCACGTGGTCAACCTTTTAGCTCCCACTTATGAGTAAGAACATGTGATATTTGTCCTTCTGTGCCTGACTTACTCATATTTCACTTAACATAATGACGTCCAGTCCTACCTAGGTTGCTAGAAATGATGTGATTTTATTCTTTTTTATAGCTGAGTAGTATTCCATTGTATATGTATAGACACAGCTTCTTAATTCATTCATCCATCACTAGACATGTTGACTCTGTATCTTTGCTCCTGTAAATAGTGCTGCAATAAATGTGTAGGTATAGATGTCCCTTTGATATACTGATTTCTTCTCCTTTGGAAAAATACTCAGTAGAGAGACTACTAGATTGTATGATAGTTCTACTTTTAGTCTTTTGAGAAATCTCCATGCCATTTTCTCTAGTGGATGTATTAACCAAGATGGATTAAAGATTAAATGTGGGAACTGAAACTATAAAACTACTAGAAGACAACATAGGGAAAACTCTTCAGGACATTGGTCTGGCAAGGATTTTATGACTAAGACCTCAAAAGCACAATCAATAGAAATAAAAATAGACAAATGAGGATATATTAAACTAAACAGCAAAATAAAAAAATCAATCTGGTGCGGCTCGATGCCTGTGACTCAACGGGCTAAGGCGCCAGCCACGTACACCTGAGCTGGTGGGTTTGAATCCAGCCCGGGCCCGCCAAACAACAATGACTGCTGCAACCAAAAAATGGCCGGGCATTGTGGCGGGCGCCTGTAGTCCCAGCTACTGGGGAGGCGGAGGCAGGAGACTCACTTGAGCCTAGGAATTGGAGTTTGCTGTGAGTTGTGATGCCACAGCACTCTATCCAGGGTGACAGCTTGATGCTCTGTCTCAAAAAAAAAAAATCAATCTGCTGAAGAAAGAACCTCTTGAGTGGAAGTAAATACTTGGAAACTAATCATATGACAGAGACTAATACCCAGAATACATAAGAAACTCAAACAACTCAAGTGTAAAAAAACAAATAATCTGGCCTGTAGTCACTAGGATGAGGCCAGCCTTCTGTGCAGGGCATTAGTAAATACTTCCTTTTCTTACTAAACAAATAATCCCATCATTTAAAAATGGAAATAGGACTTGAATGAACATTTCTCAAAAGAAGACATACTAATGACCTACAAGTATGTGGAAAAATGTTCAACAACACTGATATCAGGGAAATGCAAATTAAAACCACAATAAGTTATCATCTCATCCCAATTAAAATAATTTTTTTTTTTTTTTTGAGACAGAGCCTCAAGTTGTCACCCTGGATAGAGTGCCATGGGATCACAGCTTACAACAACCTCCAATTCCTGGGCTCAAGCGAGTCTCTTGCCTCTGCCTCCCAAGTAGCTGGAACTACAGGCGCCCACCACAAC
>CAUYON010069488.1:0-10671 GCA_963573935.1 Arctocebus calabarensis | reverse complement strand
GCCCTGGGTAGAGTGCCGTGGCGTCACACTGCTCACAGCAACCTCCAGCTCTTGGGCTTCAGCGATTATCTTGCCTCAGTCTCCCTAGTAGCTGGGACTACAGGCGCCCGCCACAGCGCCCGGCTATTTTTTTTGTTTTGCAGTTCGGCTGAGGCCGGGCTTGAACCCGCCACCTTTGGTATATGGGGCTGGCACCCTACTCGCTGAGCCACAGGAGCCGCCCTAAAAAAATTTTTTTTTGCAGTTTTTAGCCAGGATCAGGTTTGAACCTGCCATCTCCGGTATGTGGGGCTGGCACCCTACTCCTTGAGCCACATGCGCTGCCCAGAGTTTTAAATTTGAATAACCTTAAGGAAATGTAGTTTGACCATAGCTATCAAAATTTTAGTATAGGGGCTCGGCACCTATGGCTCAGTGGTTAGGGCGCCAGCCACATACATCGGTGCTGGTGGGTTCAAAACTGGCCTGGGCCTGCTAAACAACAACAACTAAAACAAACAAACAAAAATAGCCGGCATTGTGGCTGGTGCCTGTAGTCCCAGCTACTTGGGAGGCGGAGGCAAGAGAATCACTTAAGCCCAAGAGTTTGAGGTTGGGTTACCACATCACTCTACTGAGGGCAAAATAGTGAGACTCTGTCTCAAAAAAAAAAGAAAAAAATTTTAGTACAATACTCTGTTCTAGGAATTTATCCTTCAGATGTACTTACAAATGTTTGAGATAGCACATGTACAGGGAGAGTCCTAGCAGCATTGTTTGTAACAATAAACACACTGAAAACACCTAGATGTCCACCATTAGTAGATTTTCAAATAAATTATGCCACAGTCATACAACAAAAACAGTTGCAATTGTTCAAAATTGCCTGTTATAAATTACAATACTGGGCACATTTGAAAAATTGTGATTCAATTAGTGACTGGAAGGGAATGCAAGATCTTTCTGAGATGCTAGTAGTGTTCAATGCTTTGGTCTAGGTTCCCATTACACAGGAATATATATTTTGTGAAAAATCATCATAGGAATACAGGAGTGAACCACTGCACCCGGCCAATAAAAAAAACTTTAAATGAAGCAGCTTTAAACAGACATATGCCATAATCTTTAAGATAAATTCTTACCTAAAAAAATCAAAGTTGATAACAGTGTACATAAAATTCTACCACTTGTGAAAATACATGTATATGGTTGTATATGTATAGACAATCTGGAAACATATAAAGAAAGTGGCTACCCTAGGGAGTATTTGGGGTACCAATAAGGAATAAAGTATTTTTCAATGTGTAACCATTGGATTTCTTAACTATTTCACTATATGCATGTACTACTCATTCAAAATGAATTAACTTGAGCAATTAATTTTTGTTATCCCCCTGGAGCCAAAATAATTTTATTGCTACATTAAAAATCATTCTGCATTAATCCTGGGTATAATACTCAGACCCTATGTTATAGCATATTTACTCTTTAGGTTTAATTACATAAACAGATTTATTATGTTCTTGAGTCCAAGATGATCAGAAACAGAAACAGAGGAAGGTTACTAGAAGTAATCATGCTCAAAGATGTAGGAAAAGATAACAGCTGGAAAGTGAAAATTATAAAAAACATACATGAAAGAACCCAAAGAAGTAAAACAGTCAAGATCAGTTGGTACAGAA
Organism: Arctocebus calabarensis; assembly: GCA_963573935.1. Lineage (NCBI taxonomy): Eukaryota > Metazoa > Chordata > Mammalia > Primates > Lorisidae > Arctocebus > Arctocebus calabarensis. The sequence goes on along the minus strand of CAUYON010069488.1, from coordinate 9,010 downwards.
CCAGGCAGTACTATCTATTCAATAACTTTTGAACTTATCATGACAGAGTAATGGCTGTTCAATGTGTTCAAGTTAATGTATACTGACAGAATAAAATAATGCCAGATTACTTTAAAAAATCATAGGATATAGTCTTCACATACTGCTAGTATAATCATAAAATGGAATTATGTAAAAAGCAAATGACTCTGGAAGTGGTACTAGGTTTGTGTAGCACATGACTTCAAATTCTAAAACCTCTTTCTTTTCATTTCCTCCTCTTTCTGCCTTTGGGTCCTGCCACTTTCAAATACAAAATAGTCTGGGATTTTTTTTCCTTTGAGGATAGAGCTTGATTGTCAGCCATAAAAATCCCAGATATGGGTGGTGCCAGTGGCTCATCGAGTAGGGCATGGGCCCCATATACGGAAGGTAGAGGGTTCAAACCCAGCCTCGGCAGAACTGCAAAAACAGAAATGGGCGTTGTGGCAGGCGCCTGTGGTCCCAGCTACTCGGGAGGCTGAGGCAAGAGAATCACCTAAGCCTAGGAGTTGGAGGGTGCTGTGAGCTGTGACACCACAGCACTCTACTGAGGGCGATAAAGTGTGACTCTGTAACTACAAAAAAAAAAAAAATCCCAGATATTAGAATCTCAAATATTTGTTTTCCTTTCATGAGTGTATATATGAGTTGTATGTGTATGTGCTCTTTCTGATACATTCTTGCTCAAAGCAGAAAAGCAAAGCAGTCAGTAGACACTTGTTAAAGTATGTCACATGTCCAACCAACAACAAACATTAGACATAATAACACTAAGGACCTTCCTATTCAAGTGAGGGATAAAGTACTATTTCTTTCAGCCATAAGATAAGGAAAAGAATACAGAAAAAATATTAGAAAGAGGAGGTAAAATGAACATTATTTAAAGAAACTTTTTTACTGTCAAGAAAATTCATTGGAATAAAAAAATATAGACCCTTAAAGGAAAACATAAATATCAATACCTTTCTATAAAGAAATGGCCAATTATAAGAATAAAACGATGTCACCTTTATAGTAATAAAATATATAAGAATTAAATTAAGTGTATAGGAACTATATTTTTTAAAATGAAAATGTTTACTGTAAAAAAAAAAAAAAACCCTATAAGTTAAGCTGAACTTGCTTCCTAAAATGGAAGTCGGTTTCATAAAGATGTAACTTCTCCCTATATTTGAAAATTACTTAAGTATAATTCCAATCTAAATTTCAATATTATTTTGGGGGGAAGAGCAGATTGGGAAAGATCAGTCAAAATTACTGCAAAACTCATCTAGATTAGTAAATTTATGAAACATCAAGATATTCTTGAAAAAGAAAAATAATGAATTATGATTACCAAATTTGTCACAAATATCTAATAATTAAAACACTGTAATGGTAGGATTAAAGCATGAATTCATTTCTCTCCCTTTCTGTGCTAAAATGGCTATAAAGTCAGTGAGTCCATAAAGGCAGCAATAGAGATATTCTTTGGTATCATCAACCAGGGAATTAATATAACCAGGGCTGTGTGAGATTTTTTTTTTTTTTTTTTTGGTAGAGATAGAGTCTCACTTTATCAATCTCATAGAGTGCCGTGACATCACACAGCTCACAGCAACCTCCAACTCCTGGGCTTAGGCAATTCTCTTGCCTCAGCCTCCCGAGTAGCTGTGACTACAGGTGCCTGCCACAACGCCTGGCTAAGTCTGAGATATTTTGACATTGTATAACACCAATAACTAACATTCATGAAATAAGCACTGCATACTAGTGCTGTGTTATTACATGCATAAACTCATTTAATCCATATAACTTTATAAAGTAGATATTACCCAGTATTATCTCCATTAGACAGTTGAGAAAGTTTTGGGAAACAAAAGTAGATAGGGAGGCCAAGGCGGGTGGATTACCTGAGCTCCCAGGTTCAAGGCCAGCCTGAGCAAGTGTGAGTTGGGCATTGTGATGGTTACCTGTAGCCCCAGGTGCTTGGGGGGCTGAGACAAGAGAATTGCTTGAGCCCAAGAGTTTGAGGTTGCAATAAGCTGACACCATGGCACTCTAAGTAGATGGAGTAGTAACTTGCTTCAGATGAAGCAACCCAGTTTGCTCCAACGGACCCACAAGGAACTCAGAACTAGGATACTATATGCAACAAATGATGGAGGTAAGGTGCCATGTGACAAAAAAGACAATTGCACAGCAACTGCACACCCCTCTTCCCACACATCTCCACATGTCCACTCATAAGACAGTCTCTACATTAAGTTAAAAAGATTCACCCACGGCCTAAGACATCATTTGTAGTTGTGAGCACAAGTGAGAGCTGAAAACAGAACTGATTGTAAGTCTATTTTTAACATTATCAATTCCAGCCCCTTTCCTCTGTCTCTATGTAAACATCAGCTAGGAGAACCCAGGAAACCGGTGAAGAACCATTTAGCATCAAACTAAAGACTCAGTATCAGACTGATAATAGAATACCCCAAGAAAATAACTGCCTTTGTACCTACTGACTCCCAGTAAAGCTTTCCAAGTAACAGATTAAATATGAAAAAACATTCAAGAAGCAAATAGAAAGGCCCTGAAGGCAAACTTAAGATAATGAGAAAAAAGGATCTTGAGTGAAACAATGCCCAGAAAAAAAATTTTTTTGAAAAAACTAAGAATTTTCAGAATATAAGGTACATTAAAAAATGAGTATCATGGCTCAGCGCCTGTGGCTCAACAGGCTAAGGTGCCAGCCACGTACACCTGAGCTGGCAGGTCAGCCCACCAAATAACAATGACGGCTGCAACCGAAAAATGGCCGGGCGTTGTGGCGGGCGCCTGTAGTCCCAGCTACTTGGGAGGCAAAGGCAGGAGACTCGCTTGAGCCCAGGAATTGGAGGTTGCTGTGAGCTATGATGCCACAGCACTCTATCCAGGGTGACAGCTTGAGACTCTGTCTCAAAAAAAAAAAAAAGAGCATCATATTTTAATGAAAAATAAACAATCATAAAAGAAACACCTCTTAGAAATTAGAATTTGATAGTTGAACTTTTAAAGGGCTAGAAGTTATATAGTCAAGGAGATCCCCCAGAAACAGAAAAAATAAGCACAAAGATCTGAAAAAAAAAAATTGTAGAGAAATACAGGATGCAGAGATTCAGTTCATAATTGAATTCCAGAATAAGAATTCCAGAAAGAAATAAGATAAAAAGTGGACAGGAGAGACTTATGTAAAAATTATGTGAAAAGTAATAAAGTAAGTTTTCCCAAAATTAAAGAACACGGGTATTCAGATTGAAACAGTCTATCATGTACCTAGCACAATAAATAAAAAAAGATACAAAATAGCCATTTTCATCAAATTCTAGTATCTCAGAGAAGAATAAGGTTGAAAGAACTTTGAGGAATATGAGGAGGCAGCTTCTGAATTAAAGAATGAGAATCAGTTTTAATAGGCTTCTGAATAACATTAGATGTGTCTGTCTGGTATGAACACATTATAGTCTTAATATCTTTTCCTTTTCCTCTGTAACAGCAAATAAAATAAAGAAAAATTAGAAACAAAACATTTTTAAAATATTATTCTAATTTTTTTCAGCAAGTAGGTGACATAAAATCCTCATAATCCAAAGGAAAAGCAATTAAAATTAAGAATAAAATGTAAAATCTTTTATTTTACAGAGTCTCACTCCACTGACTGTGGCATCAGCCTAGCTCACAGCAACCTCAAATTCCTAGATTCAAGGGATTCTCCTGCCTTAGCTTTCTGAGTGGCTGGGACTACAAGCTGCTGTCACAATTCCCGGCTAATTTTTTCTTTCTTTCTTTCTTTTTTTTTTTTTTGAGACAAGGTCTCATTCTGTTGCCCTGGGTAGAGCACTGTGGCATCATCGTAGCTCACAGCTACCTCCAACTCTTGGGCTCAAGCAATCCTCTTGCAAAGTTTTTCTATTTTTAGGAGAGATGGGGGGTCTCACTCTTGCTCAGGCTGGTCTCGAACTCTTGAGCTCAAGCAGTCCACTTGCCTCACCAGAGTGCTAGGATCACAGGTGTGAGCCACCACGTCAGGCTAAAGATGCAAAATCTTTAACCCATAAATCTAACAACTGAGTGAGGACAGGGCTGTGGCAAGCTCAGCTTCAGCAGAAGTCAGGTTGGAATACAGAGAGAAAAACACAAGAGTATCTAGAGGACTCTTAGCAGCCCATTTCAGAAAGGTGCAGCAAAAACATAGTCCTTGCAGGTTAAAAAGGGTCAGCTAGAAGTACAGGAGTTCTGTCCTTTGTTTGTACCTGCTGAAGGATTTGGGGAATACAAAGCTGGCAATAGAAACTTACAGATTCAGCTTGGATCAGAGAACCAGAGAGAACAGGACTACACACACACACAAAAAACTGTCAGAATCCATACCCACCAGAATCATTGGTCTCTGTGACAGCAGAAAGAGGCCTTTGAGGGCGGTGCCTGTGGCTCAAAGGAGTAGGGCACCAGCCCCATATGCCGGAGGTGGCGAGTTCAAACCCAGCCCTGGCCAAAAACTGCCAAAAAAAAAAACAACAACAACAACAAGAGGCCTTTGAAAGGTTTAGAGCCTAGAAAGAACCCTGGAGGCCTCCCACCATCCATGACTTCCCTCCAAATTGCTGGTCCAGGAAAACCCATGTCATTAAGAAATAGGTGTTCAAGAAAGGCTATGGCATAGTACCAATACAATACTTTATATGAAAAAATGTGAGCAGCCAGGCACGTGGCTTACACCTGTAATCTTACCACTCTGGGAGGCTGAGCCAATAGGATCCCTTGAGTTCAGGAGTTTGAGACCAGCCTGAGCAGGAGTGAGACCCCATCTCTACTAAAAATAGAGAAACTAGCCAGGTGTTGTGGCAGATGCCTGTAGTCCCAGCTACTTAGGAGGCTGAGGAAGGATTGCTTTAATTCAGGAGTTTGAGGTTTCTGTCAACCAGGCTGACACTATAGCATTCTAGCCTGGTCAACTGAGTGACTCTATATAAATAAATAAATATTTTCTTGTGGTTTTGCAGTAAATTTACAGAACACAGTTAAATACAACTGAAATCTTATGTATACTGATTCATTAGAAAAATAGGAAAAAATTATTCCAATTTTTATTTTTAGAAGTTTGGTTATAAACATATAAACTCTAGTCCTTATATAGGCAAGGCACAGTTGAGCTTTTTCCTAGCCTTGGAGCTTCAAATTATCATTCATATGCTAAGTGACAATGGGGAGAAAGAGTCAAACGGCTATTATTTGGTTTTGATTATTATGTATTTGGCTGGTATTCCTGTTGTTGCTAGAAAATCGTGAACTGGAGTTAACAGTAAAATTTTGAAAATTGCTCTGGTAATTCCACCAACTGATCTAGTATTGTTATTTTTTCCAAAAATCCTGTAAGCTGGTGTTGATTCACACTGTTTACACTTAAATTACATAATTGTACCCTATCATGCAGTGAAATGAAAAAAATCAGATTCCTCTTATTTTTAAGCACTGCTGCCTGGGATAAGTGCAGTAGTTTCATCATAGCATACTGTAACACTGAACTCTTGGACTCAAGCAATCCTCCTGCCTCAAAGTAGCTGTGACTGCAGGCGTGCACTACTAGCTTTTCTATTTTTTATAAAGACAGGTTCTCACTATGTTGCCCAGGCCAGTGTTGAAATCCTGGGGTAATAGTTCTCCCATCTCAGCCTCCCAAAGGGTTAAGACTACAGGCATGAGCCACAACATCCTGCCAAGAAGTATCGGGTTCATTTAAAATTCCAGTGAAATCTGACTTTTGACTTAACCTAAGTGGAATGCCATTTAATGTGACAGAAAATAATTTTCTCCTCATCTAGCTAAAACTGTTATGATACATGTAAATGATTAAAAAATAACTGCATAAAACTTGACTTTTTAGGCCATGACCTGATATTACTTCTTCATAATGTTTAAGTTCTATAAGACAAAATGTAATTAGAATATTAGTTGGTAGTTGGTCATTGTGGCGGGTGCCTATAGTCCCAGCTACTTGGGAGGCTGAGGCAAGAGAATTGCTTAAGCCCAGGAGTTGGAAGTTGCTGTGAGCTGTGTGCCACGGCACTCTACCCAGGGTGACAAAGTGAGACTCTGTCTCTAAAAAAACCCAAAAGAATATTAGCTGGGCACTGCCTTTTATATTAATTATATAATTTATCTAAAGCTACAGAAATATGCTTATAATTTTTCAGACTTATAATCTTTGATATTGTTAGGTCCTGCTTTCTAAAAGGAATTGTTTGATGCTTAACTGATTTTTTAATAAAGTATCTGTTTTAGGATTTTACTAATAATTTTCTAACAATTTCTATAACTAAAGTGATTTATTTCATTATTTATCTATCAAAAATTAGTTCTCTTTCATGCAAGGATCCAAACTTTTTTTGTTGTTTTTCCTTTTTTTGAGACAGTCTCAAGTTGTCACCCTATGTGGTATCATAGCTCACAGCAACCTCTAATTCTTGGGCTCAAGCAAACCTCTTGCCTATGTATTTCTATTTTTAGTATAATCACAGTCTTGCTTTTGCTCAGGCTAGCCTCCAACTGGTGAGCTCAAGCAATTCACCCTCCTGGGCCTTCCAGTGTGCTAGGATTACAGGCATGAGCCACCATACCCAGCTCCAAACTGTTTTATATCTGCCCAAATTTACAAACTTAGATCTTTTAAAAATTGTTAAAGAATTTTTTTGTTGCATATTTAATGTGGATTTCAGGTGACTAAATTTCATTATCTTCAACCTTTGAAAGGTAATTCTCATTCATTTTGCATTTGCTGAAATTGTCTCAGTATCTCCCTTTTTTTCTTAATAGCTCGTTTTGCTTTGCTACAGTAAACTACAACTGTCATTGTGAAATCTCAACATACCTTCTTCCAGTTTTTGTTTACTGTTCCAGTTGTTGTACTAGCTTCTGGATTTCCACTTGATTCTTTTTCAGTATACCTTCATTTTAAATTTAAAAATATGTTCATATTCATGTGTAAACTAGAAAAATAATTTAATCATAATTAATGTATTTCAATTTAATTACGTTATGCTTTACGTACTGTAATTCCTGCTGTCTGCATAAAATATTCAAATAAACAAGCTATATTACATCATTTCATAGAAAATAATAATTTGTATTGAACCCCTCTGTCAACACGGACTCAATCAGTAATGTGTTTATGTGTAATACTGGAAATGACACTAGTTTTGATAGGCACACTGTAGGTTGAGTTAAACAGTAGAATATTTTACAGTTTCAGTTCGATTTAAATGTTTACTTTGTCTTAGTGAGCTGATTAGTAACATGTAGCTAGTGGCTACTTTACTAGATAGTACAAATGTGGAAACGAGAAAGAAAAACACCAAAAGGCTTACAGTTTTTATTCCATTTCTTTTATTTGATATAACCTCCAGGCCTTAGAAATTTAGATCTGAATAACGTTATTTTTTTGCATCCTTAAAGTAAAATAGTACAAAAGTAGAAATTGTTGGATGTTCTGTACAGAAATACTTGGTATATTATGTCCCACTCTAGCAGACTTGGGCCCATCTTTAAAAAATTATAGTTCCTAAAACCAATCATCAACTTCATCTCTAGAAAATGCCTTTTAAATAGCAACTGGCTCCCCCCCCCACCAAAAACAACTCCTTATGTATATGAAAGATATGTAGTACAGCATCTACAGCTGATAAAAACACACGTAATACTCTTTATTCTAAGTTCTGGATGGCCAACTGATTCTCACAGTAGGATTTTGTTGATTTTTGCTGAACTCTTGTGTCTGTAGCCAACCTATGGTTGCAATTGGACCAAGATTTTACAAATGGAGTTGCATCCCAATCTGCTCTTTCCCCAATAAATTTATTGTCATTAAATCTGATATGTGATCTATTGTTAAACTGTTTCTTACCCTTGTACAAATTATGTTCATTAAACTGAAACCTCTTTCAGCTTCAGCATTATTGATTGCAATAGTGCTATTTTTTTAGCTTTTTGGATAGTTGTAGGAATTGAAACATTGACTTTATATTATTATATACAAATTCGGGAAATCATTCAAATCTATTTCATATTTTAAAATTTCACGTAAGTGAAATAATTTTTCTTCACCAGCTATCCATGGTGAAGTTATTTCTTGATAAGGCCACAAAGAGGGTTCTAGCAAATCAAAGTAATTAAAAATGCTTTCATCATGGTTTCTGTCAGATAAAAGGCGTTAAGTTCATGTGCTGAATTATATTGTCTAGTAGCATATTTCTAGGAAGAGCATTAAATGTATTATTTTTATTAAATGGGGTATCTTTAAACCCATCTGACTTAATCAAATCTTCAATTTGAGATTCATTCTTTCCAGCACCAATTTTTTAATTTTCCAGAGCTCTTACAGTACGTTTGATCAATTTTTGTGCTTTCTGAATGTTAGTTGATCCTGACTGTAATGCTGTTGAAAGTAGTGAAAATTCTTCAAGAATGTCAATCATTAAAGATCTTGTAAGAAATTAATGTTAGCTAACCTCTTTGCCAAACCAGAATAAGAATGAGAAAAGTGTATATATAATTCAGGATATGCATGCCAAACAGCAACAGCAGCTTGTAAATTACATGCTGCCCATCTTGGTCCCTTTACCCGACCCATTTTAATAATTTCAAGTTCAAGTTCTTTAGCTACAGTTCCTAAAATCTTAGTTTGATTTTTATTAGGTTGATGATAAACAGAATAAATTTTATCAAGAAATATTTTAAAACGATTTATTTGTTTTATTTCACATATTGAATCATCAAGTGACAATTGCAATCAACGGTTTAAACAATTCCAAATGATGATTTCAGGAAAATATTCTAACAACTCTGTTGCTACTCCAGACTTTCTTCCCAGCATTGGATTAGCACCATCAGAACAAAATGCAATTAAAAGTGCTTTCAAATATTCATTTGTAAAGCCACAATCATTTAAAGCAGTTAATAATGTATTGGCAATACACTCTGCTGT
>CAUYON010069486.1:0-14495 GCA_963573935.1 Arctocebus calabarensis | reverse complement strand
TATTCAGCCATTAAAAAAGATGGAGACTTTACAGCCTTTGTATTAACCTGGATGGAAGTGGAACACATTATTCTTAGTAGAGCTTCACAGCAATGGAGAAGCAAGAATCCCATGTACTCAATTCTGATGTGAGGACAATTAATGACCTAGTGCACGGTGGGGGGCGGGGGAAGGGGAGAGTAGAGAGGGAAGGAGGGAGAGGGTTGGGAGGTCACAGTGTGTGACACACCTTTTGGGGGGTGGGACACGATTATAAGAAGGTCTTCATCACCTAACAAGTTCAATCAATGTAACCCAGTTCTTTGTACCCTCAATGAATCCCCAAACCAAAAGAAGAACTAAGAAAGCCCCATGTATCCATAGAAGCTGTATGTGTAATGCATTGTGTGTGTCCCCCAGGACAGTACCTCCCTCTGTGTGACGAGGACGGCTACTACAAACCCACCCAGTGCCACGGCAGCGCTGGCCAGTGCTGGTGTGTTGACAGATATGGAAATGAGGTCATGGGATCCAGAATAAATGGCGTTGCAGATTGTGGTAAGAGAAGGGGTTACTTATTCAACAATTTCCCGAGCACAGGACTGAGTACTTCAGAGTGTCATTCGTTTGTCCAAGCACTTGATAAAGACTTAGCCTACGTAAAGACTATAGATTATACATGGTGAAGGGAGTGATGGAAATACTGGCTCCTAGTGGATTAAAAACTCTTATACAATAAATAAATAATTTAGGTACTATAGGGAGAACATTAAAAGCTGGGTTCCTTTCCGACTTCAAATTCAGAAATCTGTTAGCTAATACTTCCTGTCCAATGAGGAAGGAGAGAACTTTATACTTCTTATCCAATCAGGAAAGAGATCTTTTTATTCTTCTCCAAGCCAGTGACTCCCCAAGGTTCATCCTGTCCTGAAGGGCACGTTTGTCCACCTACCTCTGGAGAGGATGCCTTTAGGAATATGAAGGTTCACCAGCTGAAGACAAATCAACCTTTCTAAAGTAAAGTTCCATAAATTATGGCTATATGAGCGTGTTTCCTTAGGTTAGGGTGAGAAAAATAAGGTTTAATTATGTATAGTATAATTATAACTTTTATTATCATTAAAATTATAATTCTAATTGTTATTATGAATGTGAATTTATGTGTAAGTCAACAAAAGTAACAGTTAAGCATCACATATATCCATTTTAATGTTTTAAAGTGATATCTATTGTATTTCATAAAATATGTTTACAGAATGCAAGTTTCGGATCAGTATTTTTGTTTGTGCTCTAAAGAATTTTCACAGCAAAAGCCACTTAGCTTAACACATACACACCCCCTAAGAATTAATGGATTGTGTATTATAAAAAATGGTCAAAATTTAAAACAAAATACTTATTCTTGCATTTTAGAAAATGTTAACATTCATGTGTCTCCTTCATGAGATTTTAAGACTGATAGACCAAAATTATTTAGGAAAAGATAAATGGTGTGGAATAAAAAGCAATCTAATTAAATTGCCTTAAATTTGTGCTCTGAGTTTATTAATTTATTCCTTCACATTTTTAATAGCTTGGTTTTTGGGAGAACTTGTAACCCAGTTCTCCCATAGAACTGAGTTACATTGATTGCATTTGTTAGATATAGACTCTCTTATAACTAATAACATTTCTAAAGTTATTAGTCTTAAGTAAGAATAATTAGTACTTAACAGCCATCTTAATATAATTTTAAAACATGTAGTGAACAAGCCTTCATAATACACAATTTAAACTAGTTGCATTGTTAATTACTTTAGCTATCAATGATGAATAAAGAATTTTATTCTATGTTGTAAATTTAAATGACATGGATGTAATTCAATAAGTGAACTATAAAATTATTTTGGAGTCAGAGACTTAATGAGTTTTCTCTAACATGTTGCAAATAAAATCTATGACCTTGGAGAATAGAAACAGCATCTCTCAACATCAGATGAGAATTTCACTGTGTTGTATTGTGAGGTTAACTACTTTATAAACATTCAATTCCATTAATATGGCGCGTTATAATAATGACTTATAGATAGTTATAGACTAAGATAACACAGTGAGTAGAAAATTCGCACAAACTAGCATTTGAAGGGATGAGGGTCAACGCATGCTGGGGTGTATGTGCATTCTTGCCTCTCTAAATATGAATAGCTCTTTAAAAAATTTTAAAGTATTTTTAAAAACTATTGACTGGCTTTACTAGTTTTCTGTTGTAGTAGCAAATGCTCACTTCATGGCTGGATCAGCGCCAGTTTAATTTCTTACAGTTCTGTACATCAGAAGTCACTAAACTAAACATCAAGCAGAAAGCCTGTGTTGGTTTCATTTTGTTTTGTAGTGTCAGCTTTGGAGGGAAATCTGTTTCCTTGTTCTTTCTGCCTTCTAGAGGCAGCTTACATTCTTTGGCTGATGGACCCCTTCTTCTAATTCCAAATGAACGAACTTGCATCTCTGACATTCTTCTGTACTCCTCTCTCCCTCTGACTCCACCTGGAACAAGGTTTTTGATTTTAAGGACACGAGCAACAACCTGGGTGTGCCAGATTTCCTTGACCCCCAGGTGCAGGTCCGTACCTGAATCCCATTTGCCAAGGCACTTATACATGTAAGGTAACATTCTGATGGGTTCTGTGGACCTGAAAGTGAGCATCTCTGGGAAGAAAATTATTCCACTTGTTTATTTTATTTCAGAATGTTACAGGGGTACAGACATTTTGGTTATAGGCATCACTTTTGCCTACCGCACCTGTAGGAGAAATTTTAAGTATTTTGTGAAATTTAAAGTCTGACAGGAACTTCTGTGAAAACGGCATGAGATCAGTATCACTAGTCTGAAAATGTCACACAGTGTAAGATGCAATTCCATTTTCAGCAGGTAGGTTTTAACTAATTATAGTGTTTTAATATGTGATAGTTCTTCCAGAGAATCGGTATTTCCTTCCCTTTATCAAATAAGCTAAAGAACCAATTAATTTTTTTTAATTTCTCAATTTTCATCAGAATTTTAGACATTTCAGAAATTATCCCACTACTCTGTCCAATAAGGGAATGCTTACTTTTTTGAAGCTGTCGATTTTGAGATCTCTGGAGATTTTGCAAGTGGAGATTTTCACGAATGGAAGGATGATGAGGATGCTGAGGCTGACATCGTGAAGGAGGAAGATGACATGGAGGACGACGACGAGGATGCAGGAGAGGATGGTGACGACGGGTACGTGTGATGGACAACAGGGGAGATGAACAAACAAAGCCACAGCCCGCCGAGAACGACCCTCTTGCCCCAAAACAAAATGATTCTAAACCTCATATATATTTTGTATAATTATTTCAGATATTGAAGCTAAAGTCATAGAACTTTACGTTTAAGTAAGAATCGTTGGCGTTGAGTTTTTCTATGCCTTACAGAAAAAGAAAACGCATATGGAGTCTAGCCAGGCAGGAGAAGTTGTGAGGAGCTACAGACATGCACTTTTCATAAGAAAAACTTGGTAAATCTCACACAGACAGAGTGACAGCCAGTGCTTGGAATTGCATGTGTTATTTTTCCTGAGACCTAGTCTAAACTGTATTTACAATAACTCATTAGTGACCTTGGCCCCCAGGGTTTTATAAAATTATACATGACCTTAATTGCATTTCGGAAGAAGCATCTTGGCAAACCTGGAGTGGGTCAGGGCACCTGAGAGAAAGACCACGTGCGAGAAGAACAGAGTGGCAATTGCAGATTCTCCACTGTGTTTACATCCATGGGGGTGTTCTTATTATGGATTTATTACGGATATGATAGGATATTTTAAAAAATGGCAAGTATGGAAAAACCATGAATTCTGAAAGCTAAAAATGTAGTAGTCCTCTCGAACATGTATTTTAATTTTGATGGCAGTCTCATGTAGATGTTTTAAATATTCTTTAACAGCAGATTTCTTAACCTTTCTAGATTATTTTATCTTTCTGACGAGCAACTTAGGGTGAAAATTTTAAATTAGGAAGGTACAGGTAAAGGGAATTTATTTACACTGTATTTTCACAAAAATTTTGTCTTTTGCCCCAAGGTCAAATTTTTTATCTTGATTCTCATTTTATTTCCTGTTTCAGATTAAAATTTGCATTTAATCTTAGAATTACGCCATTTTTGTTAGTAGTGCTGAAACTTAGAGATCGTATTGTATGGTGCCTTGCAAAAATAGAAATAGAAAGGGTTTAGCATGTGTACCAACATAGGATAATAGGAATATATAAGCACACCTAAATAACAAATTAATATCAGTACAGGTACTGCTGCTGGAATGAAAAAAATGGAATATATTTCTTTCTTTTATACAGCTACATAATTGCCATGTGGACCTGTTTATTATTATTGTGTAGAGTAGCATTTAAAATTAACTATAGCAAAAATTACTTTAAACCTTGTATTTAAGTTAGCATGTTAATTAATTGTGTATACATTTTGGCACACTGTCACTTTTAAGTATATCAGACCAATGGTTTTGTGCCCATAATAAAAATGGAAAAGCCTGTTGAATGTTCCACATTGGTATCTTTAATTTTAATTGTGGATCAACTGGTTTCCTGGTATACAATTCATTGAAAGCAAAGTTGGTAGATCCTTTTCATTTAATTTATACACCCTAAATTAAAACTTTAATGTTGATCATATGTAATACTTAAAGTATAATGCATTTTCTTTTTTACTGTTTATGTATAGTTTACAAAATAAAGACTCTTATAATCAAATGAAACTGGCCCCACAGTGTTTTCTCTCAGTCACACTGTAGTGTTCAGGGTTCTTAAATCTATTCCTTCATTTTTTTAAATGAATACATCACAAACTTTTCTGAGGGTGAGCAAGTAAAAAATCTTATTAAGCACATTCCCGTAAGAGACTGAAGCAGAACTCCATAAAATCAAATGGCCTGAGAGCATTAAAAGTAAAATTTCCATAATCCAAGGCTGGCCAGGAGGCTGGGGTTCTGCATACAGGTCAATAGTATGTCTTAGGAATCTTTACAATGTGTTCTTTTAAGATTAAATTACTGCCTCCAGATGGCTTGGGGCCTCAAAGAACAGGCATTCATTCAGTCTTTCTCCCTACTGTAGTCTGTGACCTTATCAAAACGTGGGTAGACAGCTGATGGTGTGTTTTTCCTTGAAAGTTATTTTAGGTAAGAAAAACATACAATAATGTAGACTAGTTAATCGGTAGACTTCTAGACACTAAGAAAAAATAATCAAGTTTTACAATGTATCTGTATGATTATTGATTAACAGTGTGTACGTGCAGAACTGGCTATATAAGCTGGAGGAAAAAAAAGTTATTTTGCTATTTGCCAGCATAAGAGCTTGTGGCCCCCTTTACTCTATAGTATTTCAAAAACAGGTCTATGCTTCCATAGACGCTGACCATCTGTGAGGAATTCACGCAACATGCACTATCAAAATTATCTTCTCTTTTTCAGCTTTATTTATAGTCATCCAAACAAATGATCCAGTGTAAATGCCTTTTTTCACGTTCAGCATAATGAATAGAGCTCACATTCTATGGCCAGTGTGAAAATAAAATAAATTAACATATTGTGTCTGGGTCATTGTAAAACCAAATATTGTATATGTAATTATTATTGTTACTTATAGGAAAGGGCGTAATAAAGTCACACTAAGAAAGTAAAAAACAAAGTCCAAACCCAAACATCTTAGCTAATTGGATTTCCTCAGTAGTTTGCATTTTTAAATAGGTATATTTCAAGAGTGATATTTGCCAGTGTTTGTGTCCATTAAATATATTTTTTGTGCATTAAAAGCCGTAACCATTAAATTCGTACAGTCAACTATGAGATAGGTGTTACCTTAGGCTGGACTGAAGTGTGATGGGGACCATTAGTGCTCACAGTCCCGGCTGCTTCCTCCTTCCTGCAGGAGTCGGAGTGAATCAGACACCTTGCTTTTTCCTTTATGGGCAAATTGGAGTCGTGAAACTAGTTCTGGTCAACTGACTGTGAGCTGAACTTGTGTGTGGTGCTCAACAAGGCAGATGTCACAAACATTGGTTTATGGTGGTTAGGGTTAAAGCGTGACAGAAAGAAAACCTCACCCCCTGTCTTCCCAGGTTATCCTGCTCCTACATTTAAATTTGCAACAATTATACAACATTATTGCCTTCTTCTTAGGTACTATACAACATATTTTGAAAGCCATCTCAAATCTCTCTAAAGTAAAGCAGGAAATTAATAAATAATTCAGTTATTGAATGAAATGTATTTGTGTAGCAGTTCAGGAATTGCAGCTCCTGGAGGCAAATTCCCAGAGTCTGTGACTCGAGTAAACTGTTACCTGTGCTGTGACTCAATTTCTTCACTTGTAAAACAGTAATAGCATGAAGACTTCATAAGGCTATGATGGAGTGTCAGTGAAAATACTAGCAAAACATCTCTCTGAAAAAAGTTAGCTACAATAGAAAAGAAAACCAAGAAAGAGTGTGCCTGGTGGTTAAAGCCATGCCCGGCAGAGTCTGACTGACCGGGCTCCAATCCTGGCTCTGCCGCTCTCATGTGCTGTGTGACTTTAGGCAATTCCTTGATGTCTCTGATCCATTTTCTCATCCTTGAACTACAGATATGATATGAATTCTCACCTTGTGGCAGAAGATTGCCACAATGAATACTTGTAAAGACACTTCAGAGTCATTGTGAAGATGAGAAAAAGGAAGAAAAGTAAAACCAAGAAATTAGCCTCTATTTTTAGACCCATGATATTTTTGTTTAAAAATATGAATATAGAAATAGTGATTCCTTTTTTATCTGTCAGAAAACCTCTACTCCAGAGAAATTGGGTGACCTCTGAATGTTACCAGGGACAGTTCCAGAACAGGAACTAAAGCACAGATGCAGGCAGTTAATAATTTACGGGACTTTCTTTTGCTACCTTATAAATGCCATCTCTTAAAACATACTTTCTTTCTAAAGGCTATTCGTTTCAAAACATTGATTACTCACAATGTCTTATCCAAAAGAGTGGCTATTAATAAAAGTTTCTTGATATAATTCTCCCATAATTGTAATTTCTGACGTGTCTTCTTAATTGGGGTGTTAAATATTACCGAGTTTTGTTACTGGTTTTCAGTCTCTTGGGGGGTAAGATGTATAAATGCCAGTGTCGAAATAAAAACAATAATTAGATCCCGTAAATCTTGAGTTACCAGAGTGAGAGTTTACCAGAGGTTGCATCAAAGTGTCCTTTAAAATTTATTAGATTAAATAATAACATTTGTGAAAAACATTATTTATGCTTTAGAAATAACTTGTCATTTTTGGAAAGGAAAAATAGAGATGGAACAATAAGAAGTATACATAGGACAATTTGACAATACCAAAAAGAGTCCAAATAAATAGATCAAGAGTCATGTTATACTTGTAAAGTATTTGAAAACTCTTATTTTCTCATATAAGTAAATATCAGTATGATAACAGGCCATTATCGTAAACCCTTTTTCAGTTTAATTTAGCAACTGTGGCTTTTCTTAGTGCTTGACAAGTCAGGTATCACGACCATGGGTTCATAGGTGGTTAGGACTAAACGGTGACCTTGACCTTGTAGAACAGTGTGTTCCAGGTGCTCATGTTCACTCAAACAACCTGAACTTCTTAGAACTAATTTGGCCATCTGGAGAAATACAGGTAAAAGAGAAGGGGAAAATGCTCTTTATAATAAGGTATCTTTGTGGAAAAATTAAGAAAACAAAGGCTGATTTAGAATCAGACCTCATTTTCTTCTTATAAAATAAAATTACATCAACATAATTTGTGTATGTGTTGTATTTGCACATATACAACCACCCCCACCCCGCAAATAAGAATGATACTGTGCAGGGTTGTATATGTATATATTTACAGGAGTAATGACTGTGGCAATCTCAGTTTTGTTTCAACTGTGATTCTTTGAATAACAAAGAGCATCACAAACCCAAGGGTACCCACATTCATGATGATACCCGTGTGAGCAGGGCCCTTTGGAAGTGATTCACAGAGACATTAATATATTTTTAACTGGAACTATAGCACCTATCACAGCATGAAATATCTGTCACATACTTTTCATTTTGGTCTGTATTATTTGTCATATTTTTCTTCAGCAGGAAGAATTCAAATGGAGACATTTATAAAAGCTTAGCAGATTTCCCTTACAACATATCCTAGACTGTGTTTTAAATGAACAGCACTTGAATGGAGTCTCATCAAAACCAGGGCTCCTCTGAGCTGTGATATGAACACAGTGAGAATGTTTCTGCAGAGAAATGACAACATCTTCCTGGCCCTAACGAGGCTCAGGTCACAGCACCCTGGGAAGAATACAGCTGAGTGGCTACATCAATTGTATTTTCATCTCACAAGAGTCTGAGACTGGCACAGCTGTTCCATCATCACGCCAGAGGCTACGTTACTATCCAGGGCTAGTCTTGGAGTCACCGCCTATCAGGGATAATTATAAACACAGTTAGAAACAATCGGTGGTAGTTTGGTTCCCACTGAACATTCTTCAGGAATGTTTGCCAGGGTTTTCTTGACACCCTATGGTTTGTAATTTTCTTCACAAATAAGATTAAATGCAAATAAGAGTTCCTCTTTAGTCAAGAAAAAGGAGCTAGCTCTAGTGACACTATTTTCAGAATGAATGCTGGGTGAATGGCTAACTTCAGTTTAGTTCCCTGCTTGCAGGACTGGGTGACTCAACCGAAGAATCCCTGCATGGCGCCGAGACGCTTGAAGCACATCAGATGACAAATGTACATGTCCATTAACGACAAGTGTACTTAGCCTGAACTCGCTCCTATTTTTCCTAACTTTAAATTTCCAGGATAAGTTTTAAGACAACTAATGATTCTTCTAGGAAACTCCAACAAAAAAGACCAGAGAATTTCCACATACTGACAGGGAAATCTGCTAAGCTTTAATAAACAGGTCTCCATTTTAATTCTTCCTGCTGAAGAAAAAAATGACAAATAATACAGACCAAAATGAAAATTAAATGTCTGTAACAGATGCTGCATGCTGTAATAGGTGATATAGTATCTAGCCAGAAAAATATTTTTTTCACTTTTTTTTCCTTTTATGAAGTCATATTTACATAGATGAAGACTAAATTTATGCCTGTGTGGGATTCCATGCGTTGATTATTTGTACAAATTGGAGTGCTTACATCCAACTAATTAATATTAGTATCTTTGAGAATCACTTCCAAAGGGCACCAAGGTCCTTTCCCACCCTGGGTCATCATGAATGTGGTTGCCCTTGGGTTTGCAACGCTCCCTGCAGTCTTTTTGAGTCTTCTATTTCTTACAGTGATCCTTCTGACGTTTAAAAAAGAAAATCACACATTAAAGGAGAAAAAACACAAAGCCAGTCCATTTTACACTTATCAGTTCTCAAATGAGGAGAGGTTAATATTAATCAGTATAATTCATCTGGCAAAGTTGTGTTGTATTTTCATCATTTTCATCATCCTCTACCAATTCCTGTCTTCAAGCAAACGGCCATTATAAATGGAACTCCATGAAAAGTGCATGCCATTAACCCTGCAGTTGAGTGGGGAAAGGAACAGCGAGGGCCTCCATGAATAGCAATGTCCCTTAATAGCTGGAGAAGGTCACTGAGTCCCCAGGGCCAGGAAGGATCACCTGTGACGTGAGTGCCAGAAGTGCCTCACTTGTGATTCGGTGGGAGGTAATGCAGTGCTCAGCAGCTACCAAACTGCAGTCACGAGACTCAGATACCATGTTCATGGCCTCCTTTTTTTCTTTTGCAACTTTAGACAAAGATATTGCCTAGCCCCTCCCAAAAAGGGGGGAAGAAATCAGCCTTCTGTTGCGTGAATCAGTGCCACAGAGGAAAAGTCTGTAACTGAAATGTCAGAATGAGAGGGGAGACTGCAGCTCGCTCAGGCATGCAGCACCTCAGTCTATTTTTTACAAGCTTATATACTCTTAACAACACTAAGTTCTGCACATACACTTGATAATAATAAGCCAGTTGACAACAAAATAAAAGAAAAAAAGAAAAGGAAAACAAAAAAGAAAGTCAACCGATTCAAATTATTATGCTAGAACCACTCACTGTTAGGTAGGTTTGATAAATTATTTACCCCAGGTCTATAAGATAAGAGTACAAAGAAACCATGAAGAGCAACCACGAAAACTTCTTCAGCTGTTTGTCTGTAAATAACAGGTGCAACCTTTACTGAGATACACATTAACTTATCTAGTTTTCCACTCCTAAGACCCCTTCCAAGAAATTCCAGAGACAGCCAGACTCTGCCCGTAGAGTCTGCCTCCTGCTTGACTAGCTTGCTAATCAGTTCGGAGGGTCTTAGAGGAACATTCCTTCACATGGGCTCTGAGAAAGCTTCTTCAAACATAAGTCAATGGCACTCCAATTTGTGGTACTGGACACAAGCTGGTGCAAATACAAGTGTGCAAAGTCATCCCTTATCGGTCATCTCTTTTTTCCTTCGAGGGCTGCAGAGCAGTGTGACGGTGGCTCCACAGCTGGGTAGACTTGCTGGCAGGTACAGCCTAGATCTGGAAGGCCACAGCCAGCTTCTCCAGCAGTCACCTCACCTATCTTTTAGCCAAAAGATAAGCAAAATGACTAAAGAGTCTCTTATTTCAAGGTCATGCACATTGTTAAGGTCCCCACAGGAATACTTACAACTAGCTGTGAAATAAGCCATGCTCTGTGTCCCACCGAGTCCTGCTTCTGTTACACACCTGGGTTCATTCTTCTTCTTCAGCTTCCGGCCATCTCAGAAATGACTGGATTTGTCCCCTCTAACTTACATTGACACCTTCTCTTTTCTATTTCTCTCTTCTTGTGAAGCATTGGAGACAGCTGCCTGAGTCCAGAGAGTGTGTGTGCGTGCAGACACACATAGATTATTTCCTCAGCCACACACAGTTATGAGAAAGAACAGACCCTTCCCCCAAACTTGTATAATCATAAAACTTACTTCGACACTTTTGGCGTTTTTCTTCTTCCTCTCACAGCATGCATAATGAGCAAATAGAATATAATTACCTTTGGAAAGTTGTTTATCAGTTTTGATATGTTGAAAACTAATTATCCTGAAGGTTCTATCAAAATTCTGCTGGTATTGATGGAGCCTGTAATGATATCTTCCTTGCATGAAGAAGCCATAAGCAAATCCCTGCTGTCTCGCAAGCACATTAATTTCTGATTGTAGGAGGAAGTTTCCTTTTGACAGACTGAGCTTGCAATCCAAGCATTACCACCTACTTAATCATAAAAGCATATGCTGTAATGTAATTGGGTTCTAAGTTAACTCCTTCATAAAATTAATGGGTAAATAAGCGATTTGGTATTAAAGTAAAATACTAAATGATTATTTCATATTTCTATGTAAATTCCTATGAAATAAAACTCTGGGTAGATAATTGACCAAACCTACCTAACAGTGAGTGGTTCTAGTATAATAATTTGAATTGGTTGACTTCTTCTTTTTGTTTGATCTTCTTTTCTTTTCTTCTTTTATTTTACTTTATTTATTTATTATTTTTTAGACAGGGTCTTATTCTGTCACCTAAGCTAGAAAGCAGGTGTGTCCTCATAGTTCACTGTAGCCTCAAATTCCTTGGCTCAAGGGATCCTCCTGCCTCAGCCTCCTGAGTAGCTGGAACTATAAGCATGTGCCACCATACCTGTCTAATTTTTTTTAATTTTTTGTAAAAACACAGTCTTACTATGTTGCCCAGGCAGATCTTGAACTCCTGACCCCCAAAAATCCTACCTGAGCCTTCCAAAGTGCTGGGATTATAGGTATGAGCTGCTGCACCCAGTCAAATTCTATAATACAGTTTTGTAATAACAAATGTTTAACTGAAATCCTCACTGTACTTAACTACAAAGCAATTGTGATCCTGAAGTATATTTCCATGGATAAGATCATTTGGCAAGTTCATGAAAAATAATATTTAATACATTCTCTTAGGAAAGATGGAAGCCCTGGGTATGGCAGGAAAAAAGGAAACATTCTAAAGATTAGAACTCAGCTCCATTCTTATGTGAGCTGCAAAGCTTTTTTCCAAGAATTACACCTTGTTTCAGACAGTTTGCTGCTTCTCTGCATCCCCACAGCAAGTTAGGACACCACCATCTCATGGCAGTTAGAATACAGGAGTTTTCCAAATTTTTACATTAGTCTCAAAGACTACTTTTTTTTTAAAACCAGCAATAAACACTAAGAGTAGCTTACTTTTTTTGTTTTTCTTTTTAAACCAGCAATAAACCCTAAGATTGGATAGATATAGCTGATGATGAAAACTTGTTAAGGAATGAGATTGTCAGGCAGAAAGCAAAATGCCAACGGGAGATATAAGGAAAGGTGGGGTGAGAGTGAGTTGGGGGCTGAGGGTGGGCACAGGGGATGGAGATTAAACTGATTACAGAGAAGCACCTCCAATGGGGGGCTCCAGGAACGTCTTAATGGAGAGCTGTGCAAGAATGGCTCAGGTTTGGAGAGTTAGAAAAATGTTATAGAAAACAGAATTTGTTAAAATGCAACTGTGTTTTAAAAAATAAGGAGCATTAGTGACCCATTCCATCAGTAGAGAACTGACAAATATGATAGTGTTTACCCGGCAGAACACACGAGCCCCTGACGGTGTGTATTTGGAAAATGTTCTGATAGACTTAAATATGCCTCAGTGCTGTCACTGAGAAAATCAATTGTCAGTCCCCTGTGGGAATGTCATCACCCCTGGACAGCTATGATGCTTTTCATTTATTACACAGCTCAAGGATAAGAATTCAGTCATCTGTTTACATCTGAGTATGAGGGACATGTTCTTATGTTTCAAAACTGAATGAATAGAAAATGAACTGAAACCATTTATTTCAAGGAAATATTAATATTCTCACATGAATAAAGAGTCATCCTAATGCCAAACTAATTTCTGGAAGAGTATTCTATGAGTTAGGAGGTTGGAAGTGACAGAAACCAAACACAAACTACTATGTATGCCTTTTGTAAATATCGACCCGTCTTTGGGGCACTGTTGGTCTCCATTCTTCTGTTACGCTTTCCTTTGTAGTAACCTCAAGCTCGAGGGCGGTTCCTTTGTGTCATGACAAACGTGGTGTCCGCAGTTATGTCAGCAGACCACACAGGAAGAGAGAGCCTCCCCCTGCAAAGGACTGAGAAAGTTGAGGTAGGATTCTGATTGGCCCAGCTTGGGTGCCACGAAATTTGCTAAACTATCGCTTAGGCCACGTCAATATGGCATTCTCATTGATTCCACCTCAGTATGTGCCCAACTGTAGATCCAAGTATGATCATCTGTGTTGATGGAAAGTGAAAGATTCTCTAGGAACAGGAGGTGGTTCTAGAATATAGGGAATAGTCCTCACCTGGGGGGCAGGGCAGGTATGGATTGATGGTGGATCACAGATTATTAAACAAACAAGCAACAACAGAAAAAGGCATGAGTTGTATAGATGAAATTTATAGCTATCTATTCCCATAACATTTTAGAGTTCAAAAAAATGCCTAAGACCTCACTGCAGCTGGTTCTACCGGCTTTGTTTTCCTGCATTTCTGTACAGACCTCCATGTGCAGCAGCCTGGGCCCTGGATCCTCCTGAATTCTCCTTCCATCTCCTGCCACGTGTACTCAACATAGCTCTAAATGGCCTCCCCATGTGCAAAATTCTATAAAATCCAACGTAGTCCAAGCTCTAAATGGCCTCCCCATGTATAAAACTCTATAAAATCCAACTTAGTCTAAGCCCTCCATGGCCTTTCCATGTGTAAAATTCAATAAAATCCAACCTAGTCTACTGATGAGGCTCTGAGAACACAGGTGTGTGCACATTTCTGGTAAGAATGCAAATTTGTGCTGATTTGGGGCCCAAAGAAGGACACAATGTCATTTCCGTGAACTTCTAATCATAAGGAAACAACAGGTGGTGTTTCAGAGCGTGACATCAGCAACATAGCGGACCAGAAAGCTCTGACTCTCCTACCACCCAAGACGCACCAAGGAAACACCAGACCTGCTGCCAGGCTCCTCCCAGGGAGGAGTTCAGATTGGGCTCCAGTGCTGGGGGTGGGGCGGAAGGGCAGGTGTTTGGGTTATGAATCGATTGCCGATTCCCTCTGGCATCAGTGAGTTTTCCCTCTATTAGTTCCCAAGAGAGCTTCTGGAAAGTTAATTAAGGGCCTGGCACCTTTCTCTCTCTCTCTCTCTCTCTCTCTCTCGATCTCTCTCTCTCTATCTATCTCTATCTCTCTTTCTTTCTCTCTCTCTCTCTCTGTCTCTCTCTCTCTCTCTCTATCTATCTCTCTCTATCTCTCTCTCTCTCTCTCTCTCTCTCTCTCTCTCTCTCTCTCTCTCTCACTCTCTCTCTCTCTCTCTCTCTATCTCTCTCTATATATCTCACTAGCTCAGTCTCGCTAAAGAGAGCTCGCGAGCGTCGGGT